>VYZS01071814.1:0-59229 GCA_013400695.1 Neodrepanis coruscans | reverse complement strand
CGGTACAGTATTACCTCACAGGGCTACTCTCAGATTTATTGGTGTGGTACTTCTAAGGTTAAGGTGAGGATTTAAGGGTTGGGGACTCAGATGTGCCTCACAGCACTTAATTGTGGGCTCATATAAACCAGAAAGGTGGTTCCAAACACGCCCCTCTCTGAGGACCGAGGCATCGAGGGCCGTGTCACCTGCAGGGCGTGAAGCCCCTCCTGTGAGTTCTGCCTTTCTGGCACACACACCAAACCTCGGACGGGCTGTGAGGGCTCAGCTCAGTAAATCCGCCCCTCAGAGTCCTCACAAAGCGTGAGGGGCAGTAAAGGCGCCACTGCCTTTCCCAACACACCCCAAGCCCTCACAGCCTCTGCAGCCGCTCCGTGCCCTCAGCCCCTTTTTCAAGTAGCTGCGCCCCCCCTCCACCAATCACAGCGGGGCCGGGCTGCTCCTCGCAGCCAATGGCAGCGCGCGGCCGCGCGAAAGGGGCGTGGCCATCCCTTCCGCGAGCACCCGTGGTAAACAAGGGGGCGGCACCCGCTGCTTTTAACGACATGGGGAACAGCCAATAGCGGGCGAGGACGGGCGGAGAGCTGCACGCTGATTGGCCAGCGGGGCGGTTGGCGGGAGGGGGCGCGGCNTCAGGCGCTTCCCTGCCGGGTGCTCGGATGGGCAGGGAGAGGAGCTGTGTGCCCTCCGCCGCTGGAGCACGGCGGGTTCGCTTCTCCTAAGTGAGCGCGGGCAGCAGCGCGGGGCTGTCTTCGGGCAGGACGGAGAAGATTTTGGTCACTGTAGGAGCCGGGGAGGATCGGATTTGTCAGAGGGGTGAGTAGAAAGAGGGCTGAGGGTAGGAAGGCTGGCGGAGTGTTTTGGGGGGGAACTGCGCTGTCCCTGGCTGTAGGAAAAGAGGTGGTTTGGGGCTCGTACGTTTCCAGCCGTGTCCTGCTTGCTTTCGGCGTCCGAAAGTTACGATCAGTCTCTTCCATAAGGAGGGGAGTGGTGGGGGGAAATGGATAACTCCTAGCAGAGATTTGGGAGAAGGAGGGCATTTAGCCGGGATCTATTTAGCAAGACTAAAACCCGTAGATTTTTTTTTTCCAATTTTTTTGCCTCAAGAAGCTCAGCCCGAGCGGAGCTTTCCGCATGGCTGGTTTGCAGCCCCATCGTCTGAGCGGGCGAATCTCCTGCCAGCCTGGACAGGAGCGGAGCAGCCTCGTCCCTGTCTGTCTGTGCTGTGTCCCAGGGCTCCCCGCCCCTGCCGGGATGTCCCAGCTCATCCTTCCCCTGGGCACCCTGCCCCTTCCAGGGTATCCCAAGGCATCCTGCCCCTCCCGACCTTCTCCTCGCTCCTTTTCTTGGCACCGGGGCTGCCCCACGAGCAGAGCCCGGAGCTGGAGGGGAGATGGTGCAGAGCAGGACCTGAGAGTTGGTGGCAAGTCCAGAGAGAGGGAAGCCGAACTAGTGCGGCTGGAGGGTGGAGGGACCGGCAGGGGACAAAGGCTGGTGTCGCCGGCTGCATCCTTCGTGGTGTTGAATGACCGCGCTCTTGTCTTCCCCCCCCACCCCTCACTCCGCCCCGCAGAAATGCTGCAGCATGAACCCACCGCCTGAAGAGACGGGCTCACACCTCCTCGGCACCGCTGCCTGAGCCAGCCCCACCGCAGCCTTCTGTCCGTCCGTCTGTCCATCCGTCCGGCGGGGAGCCTGCCCGGGGAGCACCGCCGGGAGCAGCTCAGCCCAGCCCAGCCCAGCCCAGCCTCGCCGCCCGGCTCCGGCGGGATGCTCTCGCCGCCGCCTTCATGCCGGGAGTGGGGACGCTGATCCGCCGCCGCTCCGCCCGGCCCGCAGCCACCCACGTGCGGTCCCCGGTGAAGGCGGCCAGTGGTGCGGGCGGGCAGCGCTGAGCCTTTGGCCGCAGGAGCCCGCNGAAGCTCCGCACCGCCGCCCGCACCGCGCCCGGCTCCCGGCAGCAGGTGCGGGGCGGCGAGGGGCGAGACGAGCCCGCCACCGGCACCACCCCCGCCCGGGAGACGCGGGCTCCGTTCCGCTTCGACTACGAGCGGTTCCGCCGGAGCCTCCGGCACCCGGTGCGGGGCGGGCAGCGCGGGGAGGACCCCGAGACCCGCGCCCGCAGGATGAAGATCAAAGAGGTGAGGAGCGCTCTCGGGGCAGCACTGGCGGCCGTGTGTCCCATCAGTCAGCGCTCACAGACATGTCCCCTCTCGGTCAGAGCTCACACACATGTCCCCTCTCAGTCACCACTCACAACCGTGTCTCTCTGAGTCAGCCCTCATCCGCCTCTCACATCATGTCAGCCCCTCATCTCCGCTCAACAGCTGCGTCCCTCAGTCAGTTTTTGTGTCCCCTGTCAGTCAGCACGACCCCCGCCCAGTCAATCCTCATATCATGTTACCCCTCAGTCACCCCAGAGTGTCCCCCAGAGTCAGCCTTCATCTTCCTCTCACATCTTGTCCTCCTCCCAATCAGCCTTTGTCCCCTCTCACAGTGTCTTCCCCCTGTTGCCCCCACTCTCCTCACCCACTCCTCACCCCCTCAGCCTCGCCCCCATTTCCCACACAAGCCTCCCTGTCCTTTCTCCTTTTCCCGAGGAAGGTGGAGTGTCCCTTTCCCGGGGGGTGTCCCCATCACTGGGCTCACACACCTCCACTCACCGCAGAGGAAATGTCAGGGCAGCCTGATGGGGTGTGACTGGAAATCAAAGAGCTGAGATTAGGCAAAGGGAAATTTAAATTTCAGCTTGGTTATTAGAGGGGAAAAAAACTCGCTTGGCAGGAGGTGTCTGTGGTTGTGCAAGAGCAGGGGGGGGTCGGTGTGAACCTGTGGCTTTGCACAAAAGCCAGGAGATGACAAAACTTATGCTGCTCCTTGGGGATGAAGGGATGGGATGTTCCCTCCCAGGAGTCTGGGAGGAGCAGGAGGGTCTGTCCCTGTGACTCCTCATGGAACTGGCGTGGGGGTTGTTGCCGAGGGCTGCCCTCGCTCCGACCCCGTCAGAGGGGTGACAGGGGTGTGAGGGCGAGGGGAGAACTTGGCTTTGTGCCCACAGCTCGTGCAGAAAAGCCTGGCAGGGCTCTCAGACACCTCAGAGCAGCCTGTGACCCAGTTAACCAGGAGCGATGGGCGCCGCGTAGTATTCGATTGTGTTTGTCGTATCTTTTGCTATGATGGATAACCAGCTTGGAAGCAATTCTGCTCCAGTAAGAGGTGCCAATAAGTAAAAGGCACAGATTTAATTAAGCAGAGTATAAATTCCCTGGGTTTGTGCTCTCGCAGAGGTGCAGGCGGCTCGGCAAAGATGCTGCCCCAGGTTGAAGAGAGGATAAACTCCAGAGAATAAAACACTGAGGGCTTTCATCAGCTCTAACCTGTGTTTTAAAAACAGTTTTTTAAAGCTGCCCTCCTGGTATCTTTGTCAGGCAGTAAAACAAAGGCTGCATGGCTGGTAAAATTCCAACTTGTGTGCCAGGCAACCAGACACAACACACCCAGGGGTGCTGGGATTCTTTATGATCCCAGGAGGGACTGAGCCATCCTTCCCTGCTGCAGCTCAGCTACAGGGTATTTGGAATATTCCAGTACCCAGCCATTGTGTGTGCTGGGAGTTGGGGAGTGTGTGCTGGAATCCATTCCTGCTTCCAGGGTATTCCAGGGAGCAGGACATACCTGGGAATAACCCAGCTTTCCACTGTGCAAACGAGCCAAAGTGAAAATCAAATTTTAGGGAAGCCAGTGGCATTCAGTCCTTTATTTGCAGTTAATTATTTTTTAAATATAGGATTATTTCAAGTTGTATGGATTCAGCCCCATCTGTTTCTCCCAGCCATAATCAGTGCTGGGTAGGAGAGTTAGAGTTTTCAAGGATGAGGATCCATAAATATTAGTTTTATGCTGACAGCTAATTACTCTTCAAACAGAGCTCTTATTCCTTAAAAGTGCCTACACTTCTATTTATTCAGAGGGAGAGAGAGAAACAAATATGGTGCTGAGATATGAGTCTGACTGTGCAAAACAAGGGAGGGTGGTGCAGCCTGGGAAGGAGATAAGGTGTGGGTTTTTTTGTGAATCAAAAAGACATTAAGGAAACAAATCAAGAATGTTAGAAGACAAATGCTGTATAAGAAGAAACAGATGGGGGAAAAAAAAGAATTGCAAGGGGGAAGTAAGTGATGATACAGCCTTTGGATTAGCAGATATTCCTCACATGAGGTGAGATGCTGGCAGGGCAGGTAAAGGTTAGCTGGCTGGTTTAAAGTGTGTGCAGCAGCTTCAAGTAGCTTTTCTTTCCTTCTTCCAGTGCTTTAAGTCTTGTACTTTGCTAAAACGTGTTCCAAACTGTCCTTGTACTAAAAGTTTTGCTGTTTTCTTTGCTTCCCCTTAAGCCTTTTTTACAGGTCAGCACCTCCACCACAGGCAGGATGGATGTGGATGGCATTCCTTGGTATTTTTTTTCCCCTACCTCCCAGAGCCTGGATGAAAGCCAGGAGGAAAAACTGGTGCATGATCAAAGATGCCCAGAGCTGATGCCCAGCCTGTTTTCCACAGGACCCTTCAGTCTGAGCAGGAATCCAAGCTTGTACCTGCTCTTTCCTACCAGCTTCTAAGCTGGTCCATTCTTCAGCTAAAGAAGAGGGTGTGTCCTGACTTTCTTGGCTTGTGGAAAGTGTGGGTTAATGGAGCCTTTTCCTGCTTGAAAGGTAGAGTGTGAAACCCACAGCTGTGGTGTCTCCCACCTTCCTGCTGTTGGGGAAGCCCTTTGGAGCTGCAGGAGCACCAGAGCTGTTTGCAGACTGAGGAGTGAGGCTGGGGGTGTTTCTGCCTCCCTCACTCCTCTGCTTGCAGTGCTGTGTGTCCCCAGAGTGTGGAAAGGAGAAGAGGTGGATTAGCAAGTTGAAATGGCACAGAGAAGCTGTTAACAGGAGTAAGTGCTGGGCTGGAATGTGCAGGCTCTGTTTTTCACTGGTGGGGAACAGAGTGGCAGACAGCTTAGGCTCTGCTTCCCTTCAAAGACAAGCCCAGGGTCAATAAACAGTTGTTTTCTTGAGAATAAAAAGAGAGCACCTGTGCTGCACAGACTGTTTACTGCAAAAGGTCATTGGTCACCTGGAGAATTGTCTGGGATATACTGCTGTGTGTTACTGTGGGCAGCCAAGTACTCTGGGCACTCTGACCTTTCCAAGAGAACTGCAGAAAAAACAAATAGCAGGCTCCCCATGCTGCAGGGGAGGGGGGGAAATTTAAAAGGGATTATTCATCTCTGGAGCTGACCTCTGGAAAAGGTATTAGTTCTGTAATTGATCAGTCAGCCATGGCTTCAGGGAATAGCTGATTTTTTTACATGGGCCAAATACTAATCACTGATGCTCACAAAAAAAAAATAGAGAGGTGGTTGTAGCTGGAGAGTGACTGCAGAAGTGCCACGGTGGGATTCCATATTTACTTGCTCTCAACAATTTCCAGCTCAAATTGGTTCAGGGAAAAGTCAGAATTATTTCCCCCTCCAACTGCTGGTATGGCAAACTCAGCCTCAGATCTGGGGAAATCAAGCCCTGTGGTTTCTGCCTTTTGCATCATAACCAGTAATAAAGATTTTGCTCTTGGAGCTGAGCTGACAGTTTTGCTGATGATGGATGAAGCCAAACAGACTGTTTCTTGCTGTACTCCTGCTGTGTTTGCTTCATGGGCCTTATAGGTAAGGAGGCAGTGGGGATAGAAAAGAGCATTTCTTTATTTTTATACCAACCCTAGGAATGCCAGCCAGTGCTTAAGGACAACCACTGTAACCAGACAGACCAGAGAGTTCATCAGGGAAATACTTCCAGCTCAGCCGTGGAATGGGAGAGAAATGTGAACAGACAAAGAGATTTACTAATTTTTCTTTACAAAGGCACTTTTCTATGCTTGGTGTCTGGGAATACTTCATACCTTCACCTGAGAGTGTCCTTTGTCCTTTTCCAAAAAGGGAATATGTCAAATTCGGGCAGGTGTTTAATCCTGTGCTGGGATTGTACCCTTGGGTTTGACACATGCATTTATTTCCTCTGGATTAGCAACACTGAAGCCTGTTTGTTTTACAGTGCAGTTCTCATCCTGGCTTTTCTTCCCATCTCCACTTCTACTTGCCTCACCCTGCTGTCTGCTGTCCTCTTCTAACTCAGCTCCAAAGATGTGTTTGCTTTCCAAACTCACACCCTGGGGGGAGAGGAGGCCGTCAGAGTCCCTGTACACACTTACCCCGCCTCCCTCTGCAGATTTAACAGGTAGATCCGTCTCTTAAACACAAATATCTTGACAGCTCATCACTAAAAGGTAATTAGCAAGAGGTAGGAATGTTATCAGGAGCTCCACTTTTGTTGAAAGTTCCTTGGTGTTGGTTGCTGAGTTCCCTTCGTGTGGTTTTGACAGTTGTGACAGCAGTGAAAAGAAAACCAAACAGCTCGTTTTTGGGGCAGAGCTGGGGAAGTGCTGGTTGTTCTCCCCAGTTTGTGCCGCAGCCCTGACCCCTGCTGGGAGAAGACTCTGCTCCGACTCTCCTTCCCTCTCACACACCTTTATGGGTGTGGGTGTTCCGGGGTTGTGATCACCAGCTTGTTGAAATCAGGGCTCAACACATTTCTCCCTTGCCCTGTTGCTGCAATGCCATGAACCTCATTATTGCTCATCTCTGACCCTCTCCCTTCTGCAGCCAGCAGTTAAAAAGGTTTCAGACCTCTCTCCCTTTGCCCACACTGTACAACTTCCTTTCTTCTACTTGGAGAAAGTGCCTTTTTCTTTGTGTAATTGGGGTTGAACAGCACTAAAGGCAGATGATGTGATCCCTCAGTGACTTTGTGTGTGAGCAGCCCCACACACAATTCCAGGTGGAAATGCACCTCCCTGTGCACCTCTTCCTCACTGAGGCACATGGAAAACTTCTAATCCTTTGTGCTGGTCAAATGTAAAACCAGTGACTTCCAACAGACTTGTTGGGAGGGGTGAAGGGAACAGTTCTCAGGAGAATATTTACTGTAATGGAATGGGGTTATAATTGCAAACCAGTCAGATTTACTGTGATGAGATTGTAATTCTTTCTCTGAGGTGAAATTACTTTTGCACAAGAGAATTTCTCTGCAGTTTGAAGCACTGGCTGGCTCCAGCCCTGCTGGAATTTTCCTTTGCTCCATGCTCCTTCTCATGCATTTATTTACTGAACCTGTGGAACGGGTACTGTAGTGTAAATCCCACAAATGGTGCATACAGTGGATTTTTTGCTTCAGTAGCTTGTGGTGGATTCATGCAAACAAAATTTAGGCCTGACCTGGAGCCTCTTTCAGCTGCAGGCTATACTGTTAGTTGACTAAAAATGTATTTGTTGTGTTGATAGAATGCATGAGTACAGAAAATGCTTCCCATGCTGTGAGTCAGCTCAGCAGTGCTGTTTGCCTGAGATGCCAGTGGTACCTTAGTGCTCTCTATTGCTGATCTGTGTCGAGCTGAGGGCATTTTGGAATTTGGGAGTACTGTGCAATTTGAAGACATTTGTTCTTATCTCCCAAATCTGGCCTTGAAAGCACTTATTCCACAACAACTAAATTTGATGCTAGACTGGTTTATAAACTGCCACTTAAAGATAGTGCAGTGTTCACAAGGGCAGAATTGTTGGCGTGGGGACCTCCCTGGGCTGAGTGACTGTAAGTGCTGGATGTGCTGAAATGAGTTTCCAGGATGCAGAAGGACCTACACCTTCCTGAATCACTTCAGTAAATACACATCAGCTCTTTGTAAGTCCTTGGAAGAAGGGCAGGGGTTTAGGGCAGGAAGGATGGAGCCTGGCCTGGAACTTCCCTGTCTTGCCATGGGGCTGTGGGGCTTTATGTATCCAGTTCATCAAGTATTTACTTGGGTTAAAATTCCATCTTTCCAGCCAAAATTTTTACAGACTCATGATTAACTTTTTAATCAATGATTAAATCTGCCACTTAATGGGAAAAAGATTTTTGTGCTAAGTGTTATTTCCTTTGGCTCTGTATGCAAGGGTTTACCAGAGGAGGTTAATCAATCATGTTTGGTTTATTTTGTGATTCTGTTGTTGCTTAGATTGTTTATCATTTTCATAGGTTTGAATATGTTTTCCAGGATGGAAAACAATTCAGGTTTTAGATGGGAGACTGGGGGGGAGGAAAGGGGAATGTATCTTATTAGTAAATGACAGACTGGTCTGAATATAAAGCTGACATGAAGCTGTCAAGAGGAGAAGGCAGGAAGGAATATTCTCTCCATTGGTGGGAAGAGGGAATCTTGTGCTTGGAGCGTTTTGAATTTTCAACTTAGGAAAGAGACTACATTTACATTCCCCAGAAAAATGCTTTCCAGTGAATGCTGTGAATGGATTTGGCATGGGGAGCACACACACTCACTCCCATGATTGCTGTCTTTACTGCCTGTCCCCTTGGCACTCCAGTTCATCATATGACACAACATTTTGGAAGGGCTCCAGGGAAGCTGTCATGGGCAGTGATGTCCCTGATCCGTGCATAATGTGAGTGCATTGTGCATGATGGACCCAGACCATTGTGGGAGAGAGAGCACAGTGGGAAGGCTGAAGGACTGGATAATAAACATCCTCTATTTATGGGACAGAGATGTTACTCATTTGTACCCTGGCTAAAGGGGCAGAGTACCTACTGTTAATTAGATCAGGACACTTGGTTCTGTGTTCTGTTCCTGACAGCAGATTTATCCTGTCACTGTGTGATTCCACTCTGCACCTCTGTAAAATGGGCACATATTTTTTAATCCCTAATCCAGCAAGATAATGTGGAGCAAAACCGTTTCCTCTGGGGCCCTCCAGCATTCCCTGGGAGGACACTGGAGCGTAAGTAATGGCAAGAAGTTGCACTAAACTGAAGTGACTTTAGTGCTTCCCTTCTGCATCTACTTATCTTGACAGCAAGGATGCAGAGTCCCTTGTGTGTGTGTGTGTGTGTCTGCTGCATGCTGGAACCAAGGGAGAGACCTCCACAGGGTTTGAAGAGGGAAGTGTGTTCTTAAGGCTTCTTCCCTTGGCATGAAAGGCAATGGATTCCAACTCTCTAGGAATGGGAGCCCCCCATCCCACACATCCTGGGATCCAGTGTGGAGTTTGGGACTTCCCTCACCCTTGTGCCTGTAATTCTGTGTCCCCCATCCCTGCCCAGTGCTGTCCCTCCTGGGCTGTGTGAGCCAGAGGCCCTGATCCACATCCAGCTGCCTGTTCCTCTGGGTGACCAGAGCAAAAGAGCCTGCTGTACCCACCCTTTAGTGGGGCTTCCTGTGGGTCTCCCCACCAGTTTGTGGGCATTTTGCACTGAACTTGAGTTTCCTTGTGACCTCTCCCCTCTGTCAAACCTGATTGAAGTTTTCCAGCCCAGGAGTTTCCAGGGGAGGACGGGCAGACGACAGCGGAGCAGAAAACGGTTCTTGGGCTTGTTGGAGCTAATTGTTCTGATGGTTGTGATTGAGTGGGAGCCAGCAGCTCATTAGTTCTAATCTGTCCTCCAACACTTGCCTTGCATGGCCCTAGAGCCGTTGTCAGATTTCTCTCCCTTAGTTTATTTGTGGGTAGAATGATATTCTGCTGCAAAGAATAATAAATGCAAAGAGATGTAGAAATTCTGCAGCATCTCGTGCCAGCAGCTCTAGCACAGAGGGTGATATACAGTGGAGCTGTATGTTCAGTGCATCCTAGAGAGTGTCCCTCCTCTTCAGAGGAAGTGACAGAACTCCCACTGGTTTGTGGAGCAGGATGGCTCTGAAGACTGTGCTGAGAATTGGAGCCGTGTTAGTAACGTCCGAGCAACCATGTTTAAACCAGGGTTCTTGCTCTAATTGTGTTAACATGATTTCCCTGGGCAGGAAAGAAAGTGCATAACCATGTACTTTGCAAAGTAACAAAGGATAATTATAATGCAATCGCATTTCATCCATCCTGAAACCCTCCTGCTGCCTGGGTTAGCCAGCCCAGCTCACACGTGAAATGGGATGTGGAAATGGGATGTTTCTGCCTCTTTTTCCATCTGAGCCTCATTTTTCTCTGGGGTTACCTAGGAGGGACATGTTGGAGTTCAGCACTGTGCTAAATGAACCCAAACAAAGCCTTGGCTTTCCTGAAGACCCTCCTCCAGTACTGAAACCACATTAGGATTCCTCAGTCCTGAACCACTGAAGTTGTGTTTGATTATCTTACATATCAGACATTTGTTCTGCATCTTAGTGAGCCCCCCAACAGCCAGAACTTTGTCCCTGCTGGCTGTGGATCTGCCCACTCTCACTGGTGGCTGCACAGCAGAATAATTCAGAAGGTTGATTTCTGAAAGGCAGCTCTGGCTGCTGTAGGATAAAGCCACAGACAGCTGTCCTCAGTTTTGGTTCTTTCATTTCTGGATTACAAAGGCTTAAACAAAATTCTGAGTTGAATATTAGGCTGGAATTTGGTAAGTGAAACAGAGTGAAACCCTGTTCCTTAGGTCTTAAAAGGCAGCTTGGCCAGAGCAGTTCTGTGGGCGCCACTTCTGCGTGGAGTCTGTGACCTGGGAGGTACCTTCTGTCTCTAATTCTGATGGATCTTTATGGCTCTTTTCTTTACTTTATTACCCAGATCCCCTAACTTGCCATTTCTTGCTTTATCCTTTCAGCACTTCATTAGTCTCTGTCGTATGATGAGTGTGTAGTGCAGTGCTGGAGGTTTGCCAGGGCCAAGCCTTGATCCCTCTCAGGATGGGAGGTCAGGCTCAGTGGGAGTGAGTCCCCATCCTGCTGACTGAATTCTAACATTGTTCTAACATCCACTCCACTGACTTCATTTTTCTTAAAGATCCGGTGTTTGCAACCTGATTTGTATGATTTATTGTGGGCTGTGGGGCTCTTCCAAGAGTTTATCAGCCTCTGGTTAATAAATTTGCTACCGTGGTCCGAGAATTTCTTGTAACACTTTCGTAAGGTGACAACTCCAACATGAGGCTCCAGGAAGGCTGTGAGTGAGTTTCTTGTGCCTGTTATTAGCTATTAGCTTTGATAAATTATTGGACTAATCTCAGCTGGCTCCTTAATGCTGGAGAATTGCTCTGTTCCTCTCGTCAGAAGTTCAAATCACAAGTAACTCTGGAAAGGAGAGAGGACAGCAGTGCTCCAATCTGTCCCTCTGAGCAAGGACTACAAAGACAGATGGGGAGCAGGTGAACCAGCAAGAAATCATTAAACTAAACTCATCCTCCCAGATCTCTCCTGTTAAGCCATCCAAGTGTGAGATAAAGCACGAGGTGTGCTGGCAGTTCTCAGCTTCCCCCTTTCTCCTGTTCCAGCATTTGGATTGAGGCAAAGACAGTTTCCAAACAGATGTTCCTTCTGCTCCCTGAGCCCGTCCTTGCAGCTCAGAGCAGGAGTGATGCAGGGGAACTCTTGGCCTGTATTTACATTTTTTTTTCCCTTTCTCCCCTTCCTTCAGTTATCCCATCTGCTTGTACTGCCTTTCAGGCCCTTGAGCCATCCATGTGTCAGAAGCAATTCACGCTTTGCTGGTGCTGGGAGGGAAGAGGCAGAGCAGGGCCTGAAATGGGGAGAGAGAGATGAGTTCTCTGAGCTGCTGAGTGAGCCTGTGATGGTGCTGAGTTTTCCTTCTGATGTGGAAGGGCTCCTTTTGTGTCCCTTTCAGAGCTGTGAGTTCCTCTGCCAGATTTAGGGGCCTGTTCAGTCTGTTCCTGTCATTAGCCAGGGCTGTACCTCGTGGTGTGAACTGGTTCCATTTATCCACCTGCTCCCCTGGACTGACTTAGCAGCTCTGAGCCACTCGTGTCCCAAAGCATCTTGCTGTGTCCCAGGCTGAGAAATCTTCTCCCCAGGAGAGGATGTGGCGATTGTGGGGCTGGTCTTCACTTTTTATATCTGAAAATGCCTTGGAAATGTTTCCTTGGCTGAACTAGAGCTCTTCCAGCTGGGGCTGCTGGGTTTGGAGCCTTGCACAGCACCCTGAGCTGGTGCATCATGATTTCCATTATTGACTATCACAGTGACTGTCAGGCTTTATTTACTTGCCTCTGGATGGCTCCATGGCTGATTTACACACAGAGACTCTGCTCCCTCTTTAGTCTTTCCCTTCCATGCCCATAGAGGATTCCTGCCATGGTCCCACATCCAAGGCTCAGGAGTACAAAGCCTCCCATCTTCTCTGTTTTGTTTCTTTTCATTATTGATCTGTTTGACATCCATCCCACAGGCTGCCAAACAGAAAGGCCTAATGAGTTCTAGAGACATTTTTCCCTGTTCTTATTATCCTTGAAAAAGTAAAGCAAAATGTTTCCACGCTCTTTTTTTTTTTCCTCTCTCTTTCCTTCCCTCTCCTTGCAGTCTGCCCATTTTGGGTTACTTATGGCTACAGCTCCTTTTAGAGCATCCCCTTGGGCTGCAGCTCTCCAGAAATGAGAATCCTGTGCAGATGGTAGGGAAAGAGGAAAATTACTTACCTTGTCATAATGCAGGTCTGTAAAAACAAACTTGTTAAGTGCTTGTGTTTCCAATCCACCTTTCCCATTTAGTGTGGGGGATATTATGGTGAGGAGCTGATGGATTCTGGCCTGGGTGTTTAACTGTGGGCCATCATTCACCTGGAATGCCGGTCACTTTTATGGAGAATTTGTAGTCTGTGTGTAATTAGGGATTTACAAAGTGTGCTGTAAATGCTTGAAGAGGCATAGCTGAAATGTAAGAGCCCTCAAGGCAGCCTGTGGATATGTGACAGTGCCCAAAATCTTAAGAGCTCAGGGAATTTCCTGCAGGATTTCAGCTGCAGGCACAGAACTCAGGAGGGAACTTGGAGGTGACATTTGAAGGAGCATAATTACTAGGTAAGAAATTTTTTTCCCCCACTTTCTTTCCTCAAAGCATGCTGGAATGAAATAGTAGTAGTTACTAACAAAAGCCAGACTTGAAAAATCTAAATAACAGTGTCACACATTGTGTGCTGGTGGCTTTCTGGGTCTGCCTCCTGTCCTGCCCCCCTGGCAGTAGCTGAGGAGTTGTGTTTGACAGACACCTCCTAATACACACCTTTGTTCCCAAAAGTGAAGTGAAGGGAACCAGTGCATTGATTTGTGACATCACAAATCAGGGAAAATACCTGCCTGATGTGCCTGATGTGTATTTGGGTCTGGGGTGCCTTCTCCCTCCCAAAGTGCAGCACATCCCATAATTCCTGAGAGGAGCAGCATGGAGAGGTACAGCACAGTGTGAGGTAGTTAAGGATATTGTGCTATTTTTAAGCATCTAATATTATTATGTAGTACTATTGCAATGTTTTACAGAAAGGGATTGATTTCCATTGTTACTTGAACATGTTCTGGTACCTTCTGCTTTGAAAGCACTTTTAGATGCTGCAGGTACATACTCACAACTTCAATTTCCATTTAAGAAATCTGTTTGGGGTGGGAAATCTGGCTGCATGGAAGCCATAAACCAGAGCTGAGTTCAAATTCTGCACAGTGTACATATATATATAGTTTAAAAAACCCCAGTGTTTTATAAACACTATAAATTTCTTCCCTGATTTCCTCACGTTGCTCAAAGAGCTTCTTCTGTGGTAATAACAAGGGAGATCATAACTATTCCTGTGGTTTTAAGCTCATCTTTCTTCAAGTGTCACCCTCTTCAATTTTTAATCATTGCTGTATCTCTCTGTTCCCTTTCTATATGTTTGCTGGCACAACATCTTCCCTTTGGTCTCCACCCCTTTGTCCCTGACCTCAGTTCTTGTGGCAGCATCCCAGATGACCTTTGGGGTGTCCATCTGTGGGAGAAATCATCCCTCTCACTCGGTGGGGTCAGTTCCCCTGGCTGGGACTGCTGGGTGCAGACCTTTCCATGCCACCTCCCTAAACCTCCTGGCAGCAAGCAGCAGTCAGAGGTAACAAGCTCAGGACAAAAAGAATCTTCCTTGTTTTTATGGCTGGGTTTGTTGTGCAGCATCAGCCCGCTCACGCTGTGGAATATCCTGTGTCTGATCAGCTCCAGAGGCTGAAACATGAAGCTGACAGCGTTGGGGTCCCTGGGAACACAAATACCTTTCCTTTCTGTTACAATTTTCCCCAGGCTTTGATTCTGGGAAGCAAAGGAGCCCAGACTACAGCTTTTCTCATCTCTCTACTAAATCACCCTGTGCTTTGGTCTAGACTTGCAAATTTGTTCTCAGAACCATTGTTGTCCTCTTCCAGTCCAGCATCTCATTACAGGGCTAACTGCAAAATCAACTGCTCTTGCTGACATGTTTCCTGATTTAGATGCAGCTGGATCCAGCTGGGTCTTAATGCCTCAGATAGCCCTATCGAAGGATTTAATTCTTTTTTCCCCCTCTTGACACAGTTAAATCTAGTTGCATTAGGAATTTAATTAGGTATTAGTTTAATTGTGGTTTGAGCTGTTCTTTTTCCCATTCAGCTTTCCTAGCAGTGACTCAGGGAGACTCTTGAGTTCTATTTCTGTCTTTGTCACTAACTCTAACGACCTTGGACTACTCTGTGCTGGGGTTTTGTTTTGTTTTTTTTCTGTTCCCCCAGTGCAAATCAGGCTTCTCCCTCTGCTTTTTCCCTGATTGTGGTGGGGAGAGAGTGCTGACCTCTGCAGATCTGAGCTGGATCCAGCCATTACTCAGCTGGACCGTCTGGCTGGGAACAACAAGCAGAATGCAAACCTTATTTTTTATTATTGTAACTTGCTGGAAGGTGCTTTTTGGCTGGATGGAGGGTGATTTCTTCCTGTGTCCATAAAGAATCTCTCCATTGTTGTGATGGAGCTCGGTTTTC
The DNA here is from genome assembly GCA_013400695.1 of Neodrepanis coruscans. NCBI lineage: Eukaryota > Metazoa > Chordata > Aves > Passeriformes > Philepittidae > Neodrepanis > Neodrepanis coruscans. The sequence goes on along the minus strand of VYZS01071814.1, from coordinate 44,413 downwards.
TGAGCTGTTGTGCAAGAGAGAGTGAGCTGTGACAGCCACTGATGGGCATAAAACCCCCACCCATGAGTTTGAGAACAAGCTGCCAAGACTTTGGCAGGAAAAATTTGAAGCAAAACCCCAGTCACCTGTTGCTTGAATTACTGTTATATTTACTTCTAGATAAAGCTGCATGTAGCAAGTAATTCACAGTCTCTATCTGCCATCTAACACTGAGTTATCAGGTGATGTATTTGCAGGCAGGAGCTGACAGGGTTTGAAATTTTGGTTGAGAATCTGTTAGGAAGAGCTGGAGCACAAGGGAGGAGTTGTGTGTTCAGGCTTTATCTTGTGTTTAAAGGAAAACATGAGCACAACATCGTGCAAAATGATTCTGGGGGTCTGCAGGATCATTGGGTGAAAGAATATTGAATCATAGAATTAGGGAATGGTTTGGGTTGGGAAGGACCTCAAAGCTCATCCAGTGCCACCCCCTGCCATGGGCAGGGACACCTCCCACTGTCCCAGGTGGCTCCAAACTGGCTTTGGACACTCCCAGGGATGGGGCAGCCACAGCTTCTCTGGGCACCCTGAGTCCCCAGGTGAGCTCAGTCCCAGTGTTTGATGCACTTGGGTGGTTTCTCTTCATGGAGGGGGATGAGCTGAGGCACAGAGGGGTGGAAGTTGCCCAGAGGATGTGTAAGAGTCAGGAATGGAACTAGAGAGGAAATACCTGTCCTGCTGGAGCCAGGGTTGTGCTCCCTTGGCTTTGGCAGGGCTTTCATTTTGTAGTGGCAGACTCAGGTTTTACCTGCAGTGACCCCTTTGCCATCAATTAAAAGAATGATATTTAATTTAAAGTTGGAGAAGTGAGGCAGAGTTAGATTAACACTTCCCAAGGTGAGGCTCTCATGGTTGTGAGTTGTTGGAAGGCCAATTAAATGAAAATCCAGCAATTCACTCACTGTTTTATTCAGAGGCAGGAGCTAACATGGCTCCTGGAAAACAGGCAGGTGAGCCAGCATGTCTTTAAATTGCTCAAGTTCCTGTTGGGATCTATTGGATTTACTGTAATCTTTAATTATAAAGTGTAATTACTTTAGAATGGATTATCAATGTTGGTGTCCATCTCTGTGAGTTGCTTGGTAACATCTCTGGTGCTGCAGCACAGCCTGTTCTGCAGCTTCAGGCTTTCAAAGCTACCAAGTAAAAGCCTCTGGATCTCAGTGTCTGCCTGAATGGAACATCTCAATCAGGTGGAATTAACACACAGCCCATTATCATTTTGCTGTTACATAAAAACATTTCTGAGGACAGTGCCCCAGAGAAGTCACCTGAGAAGTTGCTCAGCTTTCTATTAAAGATTTGCAGGTAAATTCCAACCTTTTTATAGCCCTCTGCACTCTGGTGTTTTGTCTGGATATTTATATCTCCATATGATAATATTAAAAACAGCAACACATAATAAATATGGTGCTTTTCATCCCCTTTCCTGCATTCAATCCTGAATTATACAAGTTTATGCAAGTCTGATTAGGAGAAAATACATCCATTATTCTGAGTATAAATGGCTTATCCCAGTGTGTTCAGGCAGACTTTTTCTTCTGCCTGCAACACTGGCAGTCACTTCTTTCTTTTTCTTTTCCTGCACCTTGTCATATGGTAAATTATTTTCTACACAGCTGGGGAAAATATATGGCATTATATTGCATCTTCAAAATCCAAACTGGAACAGGGCTGTGTTGAGGTAGCAAGAAAATTAGGGAGGGAAAGAACAGATCCTGTGTTTGAAACTGATGTGACACCACCCACCCTTTTTTTCCTTCTTNAACTAGAGGTCAAGGCCAGAGCCAAAAGCTACTGCCATCCCCTCAAAGGCAGATGGGCTGGTGCTCCCTGCCTGTTTGCCTCATCTGAGTCTCCCACTGCTGCTGGGTTTGGGAAGCAGAGCTGCTGCCCTCATTGCAGCTCACAGCCAGAGAAGGAGGGAACTTCATGGAGCCCTGCTAATAAAAGGCCAAGAGCATCCTCCAATATAGTGATGGGTTCTGCCAATATATTCTGCACATAACAGTAAGATCTATTTCTTTCCCCATTTCCTACCTCCCTGTATTTATTTTCTTGCTTACAGGACTTGCCAGGACCCCTTTGTGTGCTTTGTTGCTATTACTCTTGCCAGTTTAGTTGCTTTAGTATCAAGAAGACTTCTTCCCTTTTTTTCCTTCTTTTTTTTTTTTTTTTTCTATTAACCCCAACTGGAAAATTCTTACTTTATAGTTAAATATTTGAAGGGGAGTTGAAGAAAGGAGGCTCAAGAGCTACAGAAGTGGTTATCTTGTGAAGATAATGGCTTTGTGTAATATTCCTTGGAAGCACTGGAAAGGGCTGATTGGTTGGAATATTTATATTTCATCTTTTAAGCATTTACTAATTATCCCAGTCTGGGTGGATAAAACTAATCAAAGAGCTGCTTGGGAATGCTCTGCCTTTGGAAATCTACCCTGTCACCAAAAGGAGGGCAAGTGATAGAGGAGGGGAGGTTTCCCCTCCCTTTTTTTTCCCTTTTTCTCTCATCTCTCTGCTCTTTGCAAATCCATAAACCCAGAGATTTTGAGTGGTTTAGTTATTAAATGTGCTGAAGATTTGCACATGTCTTCAAAAGGAAAAAACACTTCCTTGGTCAAGTTTTTATCCTGAAAGCTGTTTCATCATTATCTGGATCAGAGAATCCACTAAATGCCTTTTTGTTTTCTTGCTGCCCATAGGAAACGTGGGCTTGAAAGGAAGATCTTTTTTGGGTTTGGATGGAGCAAAGCAGAAGGCAAGATAATGGCCTGGATGATGAAAGCACTTGTGCAGGTTTTCAGAATTCAGTTCTGTTATTTCTAGTTGATTTTAATATATAATTGTCTGGCTGAGTAGCTGAAACTCTCAAATGTAACAAGTGACTTACAGGTTATAGGAAAGAAAGAGCAATCTGACAAATTAAATTATAAATTTGGAAGTCTGTGCTATAAATCAGCTGAGGGCTGGAGTGATTAGAATATCAGGGCCAAATAGATAATTATCTATTAGATGGCAGATGGCTCACTGGTAAGAGCAAAATCTAAAATTATGGATCTATTTCCATAATTTTTGTGGTTCTGGTGCCATTTTTCAAATCCAAAACGGCACAGTGTTAACACTGATGTACTGTGATGTGTCCTGACTGGACTGGAATAAAATATTCCCTCCTAGAATTGGTGTCTGATCAGAAACCTGCCTGAAACACCTCCCCAGGCACAGTCCCCTCTCAGCTCCAGCCTGGGATTTGGAACCACAGGCAGAGAAAGCTTCTGAAAGCTCCTATAAATGTGGAGTCCCCACTTTTAGAAACCTGATGAATCCCTTCAGTGGTTTGGAAGTGGAGCTGCTAAATTTGGACTGGAGAGGCAGCTGTGAGGAGCCAGAGCAGCCAGAATGGTGCTGCAGATGCTTTTGGCTCTTAAACTTTTCCAGTTGCTGCTTTTGGACCCATCATTAGAGAGTGGAAAGCTTGATCTTGGAAAAATGAAAGGGGAGGGGGCACATTGTGCATCCTGCCTCTCAAATACACAGGGTTTAAAGGCAGCAAGCAAAACTTTGTTCCTGTAGTGGAAAACTGGCAGCTTGATGAGGCAGCATATCCAATCTCATCCATCCTCTGCCTCCCTGATTATCAGTTCAGGACAGAGCAGAGAAGGAGAGTTTAAGACACTGCAGCCCAAGGAATGGTTTTGCAGGGGAACTTTCCTGTGCCACCGTGACAAATGCAGCTTAAACGGCTGAATAGGCAAATGAAGACTAAACGTGTTTATTCAAACAGCTCTCGGAGTCCTGTGTGAAGTGGGTCACTCTGGGGAGCCTCAGGCCCTCCCTCCTTGTGTGAGGAGAGAAGGAGATTTCCCCTGTAGGGTGCAAGAGGCTGTTGAAGGGAAGCCCAGGGTAGTTTTCCATCACCTCCCTATGATGGAGGTGCTGGTGAACTCTGGATCCCAGGGAGCCATCCAGGCCAGCTTGGCAGAGATGGCTGGGTTTGGAAACTTTGGACCTTCTGGAATGGAGGGGTTAATAAAGGAGAGGGAAGGAAATGACTTTAAATTCCACACTCAGCTTAAAACGAGGCTGATTCGGAATTACAACGTTCGGAGTTTTAGGCAACCAAAATAAAGTCATTTCCACATCCTCCCCATGTCCAGGCTCTGTGTGTGCCAGAAGGGTGGGTCCTCCTTCCTCAGCTCTGATTTAGAAGAGAAATGAACCCAAGATTGCCCTGCTGTTTCCTTTCTGTGCAGGAGCCCTGCTGTGGCAACACTGTCTTTATGGAAACACCATCTCTCTTGCAGAGAAATTCAGGATCAAGCTCTGAGACACAAAGGCTCCATTCTGTCTGGGAGAGTTCTGAGTCCCTCAAAGATTCACCCTGTTACCTTCATGAACAATGAGAACTTCCCATTTAGAATCTGCTGCCACTGGAAAAAAAAACCCAACAGAGATTTAGCAAAACTAAACACCCTGACTCATATGATTGAGACATGTCCAGATAGATTTTGTGGAGGGTTTCTTCCCCCCTTGGGTCATTATTTAGTTTCCTCAGAGCAGAGCCCTCCACTGACTAATTCATCCCACACTGAGTTTTTAAACCCCACGTTGACTTTATCTGTTTGTCCAACATTCCATCCCCTGGTGGTGTCAGAGTCTGAATGTTATCGATCAGTCCTGCGAATGGTTATCCTCCTCCATAGGACCAACTCCGTGGAACTTTACTTTGGAACCCTGATGTTTAGAAAGGAGAAGGGGGGGGGAGAGGAATCTGGCAATGCAGCTTTTTGGGGATGTGTGCTAATTAACAAGGATTCTGCCAGAGGCTTGTGATGTTGGGCTTGTGAAACACACAGCTGGAAGGAAAAGCAAGAGCTGAAATGACAGTAGAAATTTCAGACCAAAGTAACCTGCATATTCTGATCTTGAAATAGAGCAGCAAACGCTGCTGCAGACACAAGACAAGGGCACTCTGTGGAGGAAGGATTTGTTTTCAACTGTCATTTTCTCTCAAAAGTCTGGTTTGAGTGAAGCATTTTAGACAACTCTTATCTTTGTTGAGCTCGGCGGAGAATATTGTTGATTCTCTGCAGCCGCTTTTCCTCCCCTTTGTTATCTTTTTTTTCCAGGGATCGAATCAAAGAATGTCCAGGTCACTGTGATGCTGAGGCTGGAACTGCTCAGAGCCAGGCTGGGGAGGGGGTTATAAAAGGGAGCTTTATTTAAAGCACTCCTTAGAAGATGACAAGTCCCAGTCTCTCCCAGATGGAGAAAAGTTACTTGCAGGTTTAATTTTTTCCTACCAGCTGGAGCCAAAGGGGCAGGAGGACAGAAAAGGCTGTGCTGGGATGTGTGTGTGTGTGTCTGTGTGTGTGTTGGAACTTGCACAAACTTGCCATGCAGTCAGTCCTCGGGGGAAGGTTGATGTGCTGGGCCTGGGCAGGACAGTTCAAATGTCCCAAAAGGAATTGTTTGACTTGGAAGAGGTTTCTCAGAAATCACCCAGCCCATGTGCAGGGCTCTCTCAGGAAAGGATCTGGGGCTTTTGAGAGAAGATACCAAAATGTCATGGATTTCCCCTTTATGAATATAGTCTGTTAATGAATTGAAAGAAAACTTCTGTGCAGTCCTTCAGACAATTTCTTCCTGTACTTGGGGACAGATCAGCTTTGGCCTCATGTCTTGAGCCCCTTTTAATAATCATTCTGAAATACTGATACTCACTGGGAAAAGTCAGAAGTTCAGAGATGGAGACTCTTTCTTCAATTCCCACTTGGTTTGTAGAACTGAGGGGGAAAGTGGACTCTCAAAGTGTTTGACACTGGTATTTCTGAGATGTGCCAGTTCCAAGTTCTGCACTAGGAATCATGAGCTGGAGACTTCATCAAACCTCCTGATGCAGCTCCACTCACTGTGTTCAGTGTGAATGAAGGTTCTGTAATTAATGACTCATTGGTCACTCCCATTCATTCCCAGAGCTGAAGTTCAAAAACCTTTCAATTCTGTTAAGCATTTTTACTCAATTTTTCTCTTCACAGATGATGAAGTTTGCCTGGGATAACTACAAACAATATGCACTTGGCAAAAACGAGCTGCGCCCGCTGACCAAGAACGGCCACATCGGGAACATGTTTGGTGAGTCCTGAGCCCATTTCAGTGCAAGTGCCCTGGATTTTTTTAAAGGCCACCTGTCCAGGTCAGTTCCTCCCTCTGCAGTGCAGTGAGGGGTCTGTACCAGCTTTGATCTCCTTCCATTTGTATGAGGCATCTGCCCATATCCCATGGCTGGGAATCTCATTCCTACAGGCACCTCTCAGTCCCAGCCTGCATCACCTCTCTGTACAGATCTAGCACCAAATGTGTCTGAAAACAGTGCTAAAATGAAAGTGTCTTTATTAAAACATGAAGTCAGTCCAAGCCTGACAATGGTGCTAATTTGTCTGAGCTTGTAGACATCAGGAGCTGACCAAACTGAGCATTTTCGCACCCATTTCTCCACTGTTGAGCAAGATGTGAATTTCATGAAATATTGAGTGAATCAATATTAGAAGCTCTTTATATTATGTGCTTGCTGGCTTGTATAATTTTACTCTTTAGCAGATTACCTTTATTTTATGTGAGCCACTTACATAGTTTCAGTGCTGTTTCCTTGCTCATTCTGGATGGAAGAGTCTTTGGGGTATTTACTGACTCTTTGGGATATAAACTGTCTTTTTTCTTCATTTGCACTCAAAGCATTTCCCTGCTCTGTTTGGCCTTGTCTGCACAGGTTGTGCCATGATAAGACCCAGCAGGATCTGCTTGGGCAGCCCCTTCCCACCCCTCCCTTGGGGGATTCTTGCTGTGCAGAGCCCCTTTCCAAGGGAGTCTGTTTTTCAGGGATTATCTCCTGGATTTCCTCACCCAGATTAGGGCAGAATAAAGTTCTTTAGAGGGCAAATTATCTGTGAGTTTATATGACTGTGGAGGAAGCAGTTTTGGAGTTGTGCACAGGCTGTGTGTGAGCAGCCACTGCTCCTGCCCAGCCTCACTTTGTCAGGAGCAGTGATTTGTGTTGGGTTGTCCTTTGCTCTTCTCTTTCAACCCCTTCCAGCAACACCCAGGTTTCTTGCTTGAGGATTAAGTTCAGCACTAAGTTAAGCATTTTGCAGCTTCTCCATTCTGGCAAGCCTGTCAAAATTCCTCCAGGAGAGTGCCAGTAAACAGACAAAAATATTGAAAGCTTTAAAATGCATTTATCATGCTAAAACAATTGACAGTACTTATGCTTGTTTGTAGCATGCCTTTGAGCACTCTCAGGGAAAATGCTTTGGAGCACAAGGATTTGCAGACAATTGCAGAAAAGAAGCTACATGGTACATTTCAGCCTTTTAATAGGCTTTTCCTCCTTTTAACTGTGGCTGGTAAAGAAGGGAAGCATTACTCAATCCCTTGCTGCAGCCCTCTATCTCCTTGCCTTTAAAGACTTTCAGAAATTAGGACAGGGCACTGTTGCCCTTCGTTGTTGCCCATTTCCCCTCCTTTCACATCTTGCATGTTTTTGTTCCAAAATCCAGATTTAATGGAGGCAAATTGGGTTCTCTCCATGCTGGAGTTGTCGGTATTAAGATGAGGTTTCTCTGCAGCTGCTTCCATGTGGGAGGGAAGGAACCTCTTTGGGGCTATTTTCAAGCATGTTTGTGTGCATGAGAAGCAGTCAAGTTCTTGAAGGGTGATACATTTTGCTGCTGTGGATGTGATGCTCACTTGTAGCCTTCACTTTAGCATCTCACCCTGGGGGAAGCGGGGGAGCTGCTCTGTATCAAATATTCTGTCTAATCAAAGTAGAAATAAAAATAAACCTTCACCTTCTGCTCCTACATAGCTACTGCTTCTCCTAAGAGCCATGAGTAGCATCCCTTCCCAATGCTTTCCTGCCCAGGTGGCAGGAAAACCACAAGAAGGAGAACTGTTGGATCCCCATCCTGTTTAATCTCCTTGGAAGGTGGCAGCTCACCTGGAAATCCAACTTGCCCATTCCTCAAATAATTTCTAAGCTGCTACACCCACTGCAGGCAGTGTTCCCACTCCCTTGGACTTTGATCTGGTGACTTGGTCTTCTGTTCCTACTTGTGATTGATGTTCTCCAGATCCTGTTTCTAGGGTATCAATTTCATCTCCCACGTTCTGGACGTAGTTTGTTTGTGCAGAACTCCTCTGATTGCTGTCATTTATAATCACTGCAGCTTGAGAGCCCTTTCCCTAAACCCACAAGCTGTGTGCTTCTTTCCTAAGCATTAATTATTCATCTTGTGATGCTGGTGATAAGATGGGCCATGCTAAACATCCCAGCCCGTGCCCTCCAGTGGGGTAAACATGTTTTAGACTTTCAGGTGGTGTGATGATTCCCCTGGAAATGATGCTGTGGAAATGGGCAAAGCACCCAACTGGGCTGGAAGGATTCTCTCTGCTGGAGTAAAACCTGCACCACCAGGTTCCAGTGGGAATGGTTGTACAACTGGGGCTTTTCAGAACTGTCTCCAGGATTTGTCTCTGCACTTCAGGCAACTCAAGGAAAACCTGCAGAATATCAGGCCGCTGTTGAATTGTACCCAAAACACACTTTTGAAGGGTGATTTAAATAAAAGGATGCAGCAGAGCTTGTGGCTGAGGGTAAGGCTGGAGATCTGCAGGTACATATTGTGTTCCCAGTGCTGATCCTGTTATTTTAACCCTTCTTAACCATCTCAGCACTCTGCCTTTGGTGCTGTGAGCATTAAATTTCCTGATGTTTGCAAAGCATGTTGAATTCCTCAGAGTGAGGCTGCTGGAGAGGGCAACTGTATTATGTAGCTCAGCACTTGAAATGCACCTGTCACTCTGATATCCAACAGTAGAGAGCTGAATTATTATTCTGCCCGCTCCCCAGGTCTGTCATAGCCACTTATTTTTCTGACAAAATGTTTTTAAAATCCTGTTAGCTTTACAGAGTTTCTCTAGCTATGGGAGAGTGAGCTGGCATCTATTTCTGCTCATGCATCAGCTGAATTGTCAGTTACATTTTGATTGCATAGTCTTTTAACAATGATAAGGTAAGAAGCCTGATTTTCAGATATCTCTTGAAGTGTACAGTGCTGGCAGCAGAAGAGAATCCTTCTTTGACTTATAACCTGAGCCAATTTGCTCTGAAATTGGTGGCAGCAAGTAAATATGGAACCTTGGTGTGCTGTTAGACATTTTTCACCACCGAAATGCACATTGGTGTATTAATTTTCGTTTAAAAATAGTCATTCTTAACTAGGTTTCTCCCCTTTTTTATCTTTCCCTGCTTGAAATCACACCTAAAATTATGAATTGCCTGGTCACAGCCGTTGCTTCTCTCAGCATATGCTGAATTTATGCAACATTGTGAGGCTCTGTAGCCTTATCTGATGTGAATCCATGTGACAACTGTCACATCCAGGACACAGCCAGGTCACCAGGACCGGATGGCAAAGCTCTGACAGCAGCTGGATTTAAAAGATATGAGGTGTTTAGACCTCACCCTTGTGTTACTCCACATTTGATTGCCTGGTGACAGGACACAGGGTGATCTGCACAGGATGGAGAAATTCCTGGAAAAATCCATGGCTGCCTGGGCTGTGTTTGTGTGCTCAGCTCAGACTTTGGCCTGAGCTGTCCCGACAGTTTGTTTTGAAGACAGGAGGTCATTGATCTCAGCTGCCTGGAAATGGTGCTATTTTGGCTCTGCAGGATAAAAAAAGGGGGTTGAAGTGGCTGAATATGAAATACATGAATATACAGAGAGGCCTCTGGGAAAGGGCCAAGTTAATTGTCCTGAGATCCAGAGCCTTTCAGGGTTGTTCTCTCTGGTAGATGCAGTGCAGTCCCACCACACTCTGTCCCTGCACTGTGACCCACCTCTGATCTGGATGGAGATTCAAGGAACATCTTCCCACTGGATTTAAAACCCCCAAGCTCCTGTCACAGCAGCTTTTAACAGTTTCACCTCAGGTGCTGGGCCCAACCAGACCCAAGCAAAGCTCCACATCCCAGGGTAAGTCCCTTCAACCATCCAGTCTTGCCAGTTAAGCCAAACATTTTCCAAATAGCTGCTTCCTTCATCCCTGACTCAGCCAGGAAACCATGGAGCAGGCAGGAAACACTGCCCACCTCAATCAGAAGCAACAGGAGTTGCTGTATGAATGTGTAACATAGGAAAGGTAATTGGATGAAAATACTAATTCAGCAACATTCCAACTACCAGAAGGAAATTGTAACCTGCAGTTGTGCAATCACCCCCTGTACCTTTTCTCTTCTGTCTATAAATCTCTTTCCCTGTGATCACAATATTACAAAACCCTGGAGTGCCCTTTTATGTGATTAAAATAATAACAATAATAATAATTGCTGTCTTAATTTGTATGCTGAGTTATTCCTGCTGCCTATTGCACATGCCATGGGGTGATTGGCTCCATGGGCTCTGTAAAGAGAAAAACACATTGTAATGAAGATGTTGCTGGAACTCTGTTGCTCCATGGCATCATCCTTTTTTTTTTATGTTTAATGTTACCCAGATGAATACTATTTCCAGGAGCTTGTTTCGAGTTGACTTTGGCTTTTGCTGTCACTGAAATCTGTGGCAACAAACTTATTTCCTGTCGGCAGGAAGCAGTGAATCAGGATTTTCCCCAAATTCCCAACTCCCTGGAGACTGGCTGCACGATGCAGGTTGGAGCTGACATTAATCCCTGTTGTGGGGTTTTTTTTCCCCTGTTTTGACCTGCCAGAGATCACTCCTTGCGGACCCCAGAGTTGTCATTAATACTTCAGGGGACCTGTTCCCACTCTGCTCTCACCTTGGATGGTGCTGGGAGTGGTGGCTTCCTTTAAATGTGCTGTTCCCAGCATTAGCTCAACCATCAGGGCTCCACTGAACCCTAAACCTCACACAGAGATTTAAGCTTATTACAGTAGCTCAGCTGACAGGGAGAGACTTGTCAGCTTGAAATACTCATTTAAAAAGTTCAAAACAACAAAAAAAAAAAAATACAATGTCTCATATAGAGAGAAGGCCTGTGGCCTTCTGCAAAGTCTTTTGCCATCAAACCCTTGTTCTGGGGCTGAGCAGAGCAGCAATTATTGAAAAAAAAATCGCATTTGAAGTGAATAGATTCATCTTCCCTCAGCTGAGGGAAACAAATAACAAACTTAGAGAGGAGAAATGAGAGGAGAACAGCCCTGGCCTGAGATGCAGAGCCCAGATGCACATTCAGGACCTCTCTGTGCTCAGCCCTGGAGATCCAAGGGCAGCTGCAAAGGGCTGGACAGCACAGTTGGGTCTGGGCTTGTGCTTAGCAGGAAACTGGGCGAGCTCCACGTTATCTTCATGCAACCCCATTAATCATCCCAGCTTCCTCATGAGCTTCCTGAACTTTCCATTGACCCTGAACAGAGTTTTGAGTTTAATGAGGCCTAAAAAGTAGGAGAGAGAGCGTCTTGGGGTTTGTCAGAACTGCTTTGCACAGCAAAATGGAGGAGGAGGAAACAACAGAGAAAACAGGGGAAAGGCCGCTGAAGTAGCAAATGAAAGCAGAAAAAGAAGGAAAATTGCACTGAATTGTGAGTGGAGAGTGTTCTGGGGGGGCTCTTGAAGCTGCTGAGGAGAGGAACATGCAGTGGGATGGAGGAAGCCACACGTGAGCAGCCCGTTACCAGGCACACACAGGGAACAATCAGCCTGTAGCTATTTTTTTATCCTTTTTTTTTTTTCAGCTTCTGAGGGCTGCATTTCAAAATACAGAGAGCTCTTCTTAAAGATTTTTTTTTTCTTCGTTTTATTTTCTTTTAAATTTTTTTTTTCTTTAAGCACCCCCGTTATGGATGTTGTCTGTGCCTCGTTCTGGACACTAATTATGCGGAAATAATTGCCTAATCTTGGGCGATATTGAGCGTGTGATTAAAAGGCAGCCAGCTGAGAGTGGGTGTTGTTGGACTGCTCACAGATTCAGCTCTGGATTACGGAGGCTTTGGTGGCAGCTCCACGGCAAAAGCTGAGTTGGAGGTTTGGCAACTTCCAAACTGCCTTGGACAAACATCCGCCGTCTCCTCCAGGGACCTCAGGGGCACCACTCGGTGTCAGATGGGAAGAACACAGGTTGTAGTGGTTTGGATGGGGCTTGGAGCAACCTGGGAGGGTGGAAGGTGTCCCTGCCCATAGGAATTGGATGAGCTTGAAGGTCCCTTCCAGCCCAAACCATCCTGGGATTCTGTAGGGAGTTAAATACCAGATTCCTGAGGGCACTGATGCCTCTGCTTTGGTCAGAATGTGTCTTTGGGGAGCACTGAGGGCCAGTTGTCTCCTGGTCACTGTTGCTTCACGTTATTTCTGCCAGAATCACACAACTGTTAAGGTTGGAAAAGATCTTTAAGATCATCAAGTCCAACTGTCAGCCCGTGTTCACCACTAAACCACATCCTCCAGTGCCACACCCCCCCATGTTTGAACACTTGCAGGGATGGTGATTCCACCACTTCCCTGGGAAGCCTGTTCTGGTGCTCAACAACCCCTTCCATGGAGAGATTTTTGCTGATATCCAACTTAAACCTCCCCTGGCCCAACTTGAGTCCGTTTCCTTTTGTCCTGTCACTTGTCCCCTGGGATCACAATCCCAATCCCCACCTGGCTCCATCTTCCTTTCAGGTGGAGGTTGCAGACACAAACCCACCTGCAGACAGCCACTACCACAAACCACATTAAAAAAAAAGGCAGAGCAAGTTAAGAATATTTCAAAAACATATTTTTAGCTGTGCTTTTTAATGTTGGAAATACCCTGAGACTTCTGGGTTTCCTGTCTTTATCCCTCTGCATTTAGCTTTCTTTTGTTTATTCAGAAGAAATGGGGACCTAGAAACTGTACAGGAAAAAAAAAACAACTCACTTTGTTTTTCATTCACTGGGTTTCCACACTTGAAACTTCTGAAGAGATCAGGCAGGTTCCAAACTGGTTTTGCTGTGTTAGATTCCACATTTAGAACTTAACTGCTTTATCACATCATTTTGTGCTGCTGTTGAAGCTTCTTTCCTCCCTCATTATGTGTCTCATTGGATATTCATCTGGATTAGTGATAGATTTTGTCATTTTTCAATTCAGGTACAAGAGATCACAAATGGCTCCTGCTACAGAATTTCCTTCTCTCTCAATTCTCCAGGTACTTGTTTCTGATACTTTTTTTCATCTCTGGTGCCTTTTGGGGCAAGAGAAGCCCCTTATCTCACTTAATCAGTGGATTTAACATCATCCCATAGGACATCAACTTTCAGATTTGCCACTGGTTTCCTGGCTGGATCTCTGTGCTCTGAATGTTGTGGTAGGCATTTGTCATTTGAAGACCTTTCTGCTTTTAAAAAATACTCTCTTTTAGCCTCTCAGGATTGTTCTTGTCTCTGGAGAAGATTTTTTGGAAGTGCAAGAAAATCCCTTAGCCTTTGCTTGAGGCATCAGTGTGAGGATTTTTTTTGGACTGACTAAAATTGTTCATCCTCCTTCTGATGTTTTATTCTCAAAAAAAACCCCACTACACCCTAACACACTTTATATGCAGCTCCCAAAAGGAAAAAAAAAAAAAACAAAAACCAGAGAAAAAGCCCAGTGAAAGAAAATGAAGGTGTTTCAAGAGAAAGTTCTAAAGGCAGGGGTTGTTTCCTATGAATTTCAATATACTCAGAATATATTTCTCTGATACAAACATGCAATTAAGGGAGGCCTGTTTCTCCCCACGGTGCTTTTATCAGAATATGTGATGACACTGGGATATCATTTCCTCACAGCTCGAGGGTGGGAAAGCACAAATTGGGTGAGTTCTCAAGTGTAGGGTGGTCCAAGATCACAGCATTCTGCTGATGGTCTTCCCAGCCTTGATTTCTCTGTTTCACCCTAATTTCCAAACTCCACTCTTTGCAGTGTTCTGCAAGCAAGAGCAGAAGATTCAGGAACAAAGAAACTGAGGATCAAGTTTTTCCTGTGCATGAGGGCAGAGAGTTTTTCATGGACTTCTGCAAGGCCTTCTTCAGGCATCTGGAAGTGGAAATTGCCTTCAGGCATTAAAATTAACACCTTTTTACTAGGCTAGAACATTCCTTCTCTCTTGGCAGGCTGCATCCTGGTTGCTGTGGGAACCAGCATTTTAATTTCCTGACTTCTGTGTACATCCCAAATTGTAACTGTGATGTTCCCTGTCACTAAGGTAGCTTTGGGGGTTTGTGGGGAATGGAGCCATCACAAAGCATTTTATGTAGCACTTCCTTCTGTCGGAATCACTTTGTTGCATCTCCAAGGGGCATCTTCATGAAGCTTTTTTGGAGACCTGCAATTCTCGTTCATCTTAGTGAGTAGCAGCAGAATACAAAAGTAAGAGCAAGAGGTCATTTAGTCCTTCCCTTTCCAAGGCAACCCGAGGCTCCCCCGTGCTGGAAAGTCATGGCAGGCATTCTGCTTCAGTGCTTCACAGCTTTAAAGCTTGTACTGGTGTCTGACCCTGCTCTCCTGCAGAGAGTTAAGCTGTGACTTCTTGGCCTTTCCTTGTGGATGTGGAGAATGGTTTCCCCATCTGATTCTTTGCCTTCACAAAATGTTGTCGGGTTTCCTTCAGCCTCTTCCCCTCAGGGTTGAGCGACCCCAGACCTTCCCAGCTTTAATTGCAGGTCACATTCCGTGCCCTCCTCCTCAGAGACATCACATCCCTCCGGAGTTCTCCAGACGAGCCAAACGCTGCCTGAAGTGGGACTTGTGTGGAGAGTGCTGAGCAGGGGCCCTTTCTTGTGTGTGCTCCTCCTGGGGTGGGCTTTGCTGCTCTTTGCAGCCTGACAAGAGCACTGCTTTGAGCTGAGCCCCTGGTCCTCTGCAGCCTCGGTATCGTTTTCGGCCGAGTGCTGCTCTAACCATTCATTCCTTCTGCTTCACGGTTCGTTGTGCTTCCCCTCGGGGTGGAACACGTTGTGTGTCCTTACTGAATTGCATCCCGGTTGCTTCAGACTATTTTCCCGATGTGCTGAGATTATTTTGATATCTAATCCTGTCAAGCAACATACTGGAGAGCATTTGGAGGCTTTCAGCCGGGGTCGTGGTGGTGTGACTTGAACAATATGGGAGAGGAAAGGAAGAATACGGACAGATGGTCCCAAGTGACAGAGTTACCATGGCTTAATGTGTTCCTGCTCATCGGCTCAGACATGGTAATGGACCATTTGCATTCTCCTGACCCACTGCATTCACAAATAAAATGCATTTAGATTCCTTCATCGTTGATTATTAGGGTTCCAAGCCCAGCTCGTGCAGTGCTCAGCAGGTGTCCAGGCCAGCAGCTCCCTTCTGTTCCATATTGAACAGCACAATTAATCCTATTAATTTATTTGGAGGCAAAGGGGAGTTTCATTCCTTTATCTCTGGATTCTTCTCTCACACCAGGGCTTGTGTAAAGGGCCAGATCATTTCTGGGAACACGCTCTGGGAGGTGGTGTTTGTTTGTCTGGACTGTCGATAAAACCACGTCAGAGATGAGCAGTTTCATAACCCAAACTGGAACGTGGTGTCTGTTCTGCAAAGCCCATCCAGAGCAGATCTGCTGAGGGGAAGGTGCTGTTGGAGAGTTAGAGGCTGCTCTGCTGTGCTGTCATAACACATCTGCCACAGCACTTTTTGGGAAGTGTGTTTGGAAGATAGAAGGGCACCTTCTTTCTAATTATTGTAGCAAAGAGTCTCTCCTTTGAATTCTAAGGTGAATTAGCAGTCTCTGCTCATTAACTGCTACCTGTGTCTCTTGGAGAACATGGATAATAGTTGCAGGTAGGACGTGTGTCTTTGTTTTAATAGGCCTGTTGGGACCCCTCACATTAAATGATGCAAGTCCTTGAGGAGGTATGTGAAGGAGCAATAAACACTATATAATCAGATTACCTTTAACCACTCTAAAATTAATTTCAAACATTCAGAACAGGAGACACCAGCAGTATCTTCCCCCACCAGTATCACTGCTGTTGTCTTCTGCTTAACCTTCTTGAACTGTTCCTCCCAGAACTGCTCCTTGCTTGTCAAATTACCCATCTTTGTCAGAAGTAATTACCTCTGCCTCTCCGACATCTGAGCCCCGTTGCCCAAAACCAGGAGAAAACCTCTTTCCCCAAGGAGCATTTGAATGATTATCGCTTTCAATTTTCTGCTGAGCTCTCCACAGCCTGTCTGCAGTGTGGAGTCTGTGTGTCATGGGAGACAGATTGGGTACACGTGAAGAGTGGATTTGCAGTATCTCTGCTGTATCAGGGATTGTGTTCCCGGGGCTCAGTCAAACCTCGTCCTCCTCCGTGACACCTTCAAACAGAAACAGTTGGATTTGAGCTCCAGGAGGTTTGGAGTCATGCAGTGACTCCTGTTGTTGGAGGATCACTAAATGATGAAAGATGGTTGGGGAAACTGGGGAAAAGAGGATTAAACTGGGGAGCTGCTGCCAAGCATTAAATGCTTTAAGAATCAGTTGGCAATAGGTGCTTATTATATGTCTTCTCTCCCCTTCCACTGAAGGAAGTAACTGTCTGAAGGGCTGTTGCTGTGACAGGAAACTCATCTTTATGCTGAACACCTTTCTTTTCTTTTTTTTTTCCCAGTGCATAATAAGAATATTTCTAACCTGCTCCCACCAGCCTGCACTCCTCCAGACACTGCCTACTTTGCCACATTCCTAAATGAGCACGAGCTCCCTTTTTCTGTCTCTCACCCATCACTGGTTCAGGGCAGAGCTGCCACTGCTGGTTCAGTTTGAACGATGGGCTTAATTCTTCAGGGGAAATTGATATTTGAAAAACATGAGTGGTTTGTAATCCAAAAAAAGCGATTTCTTCCCCAGCTGGAACATATTCTGTATTAAATTTGATCACAGCAGCCTAAAAGCCAACACTTCAAGATGCTTCTCTGTGGTGCCAGCTTTACCTAGAAACTGTTCAGGCCATGTGCTGGCAGCATTGTGTGGTGCAGGTGGAACTAGGATTCATTATCACTTCCCAGGAACTCAGAAGATCTCTCCTGTTGACAAGGAAAAACAGACTGAGCTGTCATGTGAACCAGATGTTTGGGTGATTTCCCTCATGCCACTCTTCAAACTTCCCTTCCTTTAGGTGGGAGGCTCATCCTTCTTTGACAGATGGATTTTTTTCGAGGCTGTGTTACCTTTTAGTCTCTCACACAGGCTGATGTGCTGGAGGCTCTGCTTCTTCTCTGCTGTTCCCAACCACCTTTTCAGGGAATGATCAACACTTGGACTTTTCCTTAGCTGGGACAAGTGGGATTTTATCCACCTTACAGTGCACAGGGTTTGAGCTGATTTAGGTGTGAGGCTCATAAAGTGGTGGCAACCTCAGCACGGTCTTGAGTGATGCCCTGCATGGAATTCTGGTGGGTCCACTAAGTATTTCTTCCAGAGCTGCAAGAAAATTCACATCTCCAGGATCAGGTAATGGATAGTCAGTGGGGAGCCTGCAAAGCAGGGCCACCATCCTGTCAGCTGCCAGGGTTAAATCTGCCAGGAATAACAAAGTGGAAGAGATCAGATGTGGCAAGAAAGTTGAAATCAAGGCAGGGTTGTGTTTTGGGGTGATGGAGGCCAGGTTTTTGGGATCCAGGGGGGCTTGGCTGAACACCTTTCCAAGACCTCCATGGATGGCTGCCCACAGCTGGGGTGGGCAGGGAGCAGGGACAGACCTGCCCATGACCTGCTGGAGGCTGGGGGCTCTGCCAGGTGGCCTTTGCTCTGTGTCAAAGCACACGTGGGGTGCAGAGTGTTCAGGGGTGACCTTTTGACCAAAACCTTGAAAGGAGAGTGAGGAAGATTAATATGAAGAAGATGGGAAAATAACCTTGGCTATGAAGTGTTTTCTGATGAAGTCCCTGAAGTGTAGGTGCAGTGGTTTTATTTGGAAAGCAAAGAAAAATGAGGTTGCTTCAAAGCTAATGGACTTTTTTTTTTTCAGTCTGGAGGAGAATGTGCTGATAAAAAAAGAAATAGATCTTTTCTAATTCTTTGGCTACTTCTTTGTCCCCTTCATCTCCCTCTCTTCTGGTTGCTCAGATGTAATTTGTTTAGTTTACCTTAAATAAAGGGAATGAAGTTGCTCTGTGTTACAGCCATCAGGTTCACAGACAAAAGCCTCAATAAATAAGACACAGTGGCAGGGCTGTAGCTCAGGTCTGGTGTTTCTGGCTTTGCAGGATTCATCTGCAGCATGTAGGTACCACTCACAGGCAGCTCAAGGACTGGGCTGTAATGAGATGATTGTGAAGACTTAACTGAGAAATTTTCTTCCTCTCTGAAAAGGCCTGTAACCCATTTCATGGTTTCATTTGGATTTTCTGTTTAATTTCTGTCAGCTGAACAAATAGTCCCAGCCCTGTCCCTGCTCACAAATGTGAGCAGACTGAGTTTCTGCTTGAGAGTGTCTGCAGGAACTGGAGCACATCTTCCAGTGCTGGTTCCTGGTGCAGGGTGGGGGACAGTCCTGAAAGGAAACGTTTGAAAAATAACCTGGTGGGAGTGTTTTTGCACCAGCACCATTGCAGACTGAATATGAATGGCTGGTGGTGGTGCAAAGTGCTTGGGATGGACAGAGGCAGAAATGTTGGAGGATGGGGGATAAATTCAGGGGAATTTATCAGCAGAGGTGACACAGGGACAGGTCTGTGCACAAGGGGCTGTTTGCTTGTTGTCACAGGGCTCACCTGTGCCTTGCTGCCTGGTGACTCCTGTTCCTTGTCTTGCTGTATCTGGTGCTGAGCAGAACAGGCTGACACTTTGGTCACTGCACTGCAGCATTTCCCTGAATATGAGTTTTAATACCTTTTTATTTCCTCTAACCAGCACATTCTCTTTCTTTTAACCATCTTTCTTTTCAAACTTGGAGGCAAATGCCTCCTGCCTTTTTGCTGGCAGAAGAAACTAAGGCCCAGAGCAGGCAGGGAGCTCTGGCCTGAGCTCAGATCCATCCTCAGGAGCTCCAGACTCACAACCTCTCGTTCTGTCTGACCCAGACTGCTCCACAGAGGGGGCTGACTGGCAAATCTTTGCTGCAAGGCAGATTTTTCAAGAAGCTGTGCAGTGATTTTTCACAGTTTACTCTGCTGCCAAGATAATTCTGAGCTGTGGAAAACGTCTCTGTGCAGATTTCTCCCAGAATCCGACAGTTTGCCACCCCCCAGAAGCTGTGTGGTGACATGGTCCCAGCCAGCTCCCAGGCTCCTCACACGGATCTCTGGAGAGATGTCAGCAGTTCAGGCTGCTCTCCAAGCACTGTCAGTGAGAAAAAGAGCCAGAAAAGAGCAGGAGAAGCAGCACTTGGAGACAGTGGCTTTGCAAACACCTGCTCTGACAAGGCACTGGTTTCAATCAAAGACCAGCAGAACCAGGCAAAGGGGTCTCAGTGGTTTTGGTTCCTCACCACCCACACCCCAAGAGGTGGAGGTAAATAACTGGTAGCAACCAGAGCCTTTTGTGCCTTGGCAGTTAACAAGTTCATCGTGTTTCATAGAAACTGCATCCTAATTTTTATTCCAAACAAGATTTCAGCGCTAATTTCTGTTTTGACAAATACGATTTGACATAAGAACAGTGGGAGTCAAGACCTTTCATTTTTGATCTGGGTTTACATTGTGCTGATCTAAATTCCTCCCCCTTCTGCTCTTGCCTCTCAATTGTAAACTCAGTTATTAAAGTTAGCAAAAAGCCATTTGAAACCCTCTGTTCTGTAGCATTTAAACAGTCCTTCTGTATGCAAGATTAAGTCTGATATCTTCCTAATGACTTGTGCTGTTCATTTCAAGCATTGCACAATGCATTACTGTACAGATTTTTTAAAATGGCTTTGTTGAAAATGAAGGATTTGGTTTCTGCTCACTGGGTAACTTCAGAAAGGGTTGTTTGCCAAATGGCAGGACCAGGCCCCCTGGGTCTGAGATGATATTCCCCAACCTCTGCTCGCTCCAGTGCTTTGGCACTGCCTGAGTGGGTGTGTTGGTGAGGTCAGTCTGGGCTTCCATCCATCCCTGGGGCAAACAACTGATACCAATCACAGAGAGACTGGCTCTAAACACAGGTGAGATGGCACAAAGAACCTTCTGGTGGGAGGTTGGAACTGGATGATTTTTAACTCCCAATCCAAACCATTCTGTGATTCCATGATTCTCTGAGAGAAGAATTTTGTTTGAGCTAAACCCTGACATCAGTGTTGGGTGAAGATACCAGTGAAGATTCTTCCATCTCCTGCTCTTTGGGAATCCTTGCACCATGTCCAGCTTTCCAGAGGTGCCTCTGGGCACACCATGAATTCATCCTTGTTCCCTCCACAGCAAAGCTGGTTGGACTTGAGACAGGGAGAGTCCTGTGTGTGATGTGTGGGGTTTCACCTGTGAGCTCTCCTTGGCTCCCCAGGCACAGAATGTCAGATGGATTCAGGAAAGTCTGATGGATTCAGGCAGAGCCCTTGCTAAAAGGCATTTCTCCTTCCTCAGGAAAAGGGCTATTACAGACCCCATTCTTAGCTACTTATCTGCTGAAGCATCACTTCTATGGCTTTTTTTAAGGCTCTCAAGGGACAGACTTGCAGCTGGGAGCCCTTCAAGTCTGATATCTGGCCTGTGATACTCCAATCTGACTATTTTGGGAAGAGGGGAGTGAGGGGAGGCGGCACTCTCTGTCCCTTCCATCACAGCTGCTCCTCCACTTTGGAAAAATCCCACATTTGCTGAGCTCTGGAGGCTGGATATGTCCTGGGATTAGGCCACTTGTTTGGCTTGGGAGAAACAGGTGCAGGTGTCTGTGCTGAGTCTGGGCTTGAACACGTAAATCCCCTGAACACCTCACCCCAAGGAGGTATTTCATTTGAGGCAAAATGCCTTCCTGGAGCCTGAGTAACTTCCCACAAAAAAAAACACCCAACAAAAACAGGGCAAAAAAACCCTCACAGCCACCACAAAACAGATTCTGACTAAGGGATGCCTTTTGATCCTGAAAAATGACACCCATCAGGTAGGGATGGTGCTGGAAAAGCCAGAAGGAAGGGTGAGGGCTTGGTTCAGCTGTGTGAGCTGAATCCTGTGGCATTCTGGAGAGAAGTCCCCAAACCCAGGCTGCTGTACTGGCCATCCCTTCTCTTTGGCCCTGCTGTTGTGCATCCTGCCTAACACAAACCCTGTGAGGTGGGTGAAGGTAAATGAATCGTGCTTTGTTACGGGTGAGTCACAGCCATTGTCTTTTCTCTTGTCAGTGAGTCACTGTCAGCTTGTTGGAGCAGCCTGGAAAGATGTGATGGGGCTTTGTGTCCACGGCAGCTGCATGGGCTGAAGAGAAGGCAGGAGGCTGAGGCTCCACAGCCCAGAGGGCTGATAGATTTCCCCTGTTAGGGGCAGCACTTTAATGTTTGAACTCACAGAGCCAGGGAAGACAAACCATTTTTCTGGTGCCAAGGGAGCACATTGAAAATATCCTGGATGTTCTTGCAAGTGCTCTGCAGTCTCTTTGGTTTTTATTCCACTTTCTTCCCTTTCCTTCCCTTGTTTTCGTCCTTCCCTTCAGTCCCTGATCACTCCTGAGTAGCTGCTGTTAAATCTCCCCACACTGTTATCTGCACTGGCTGCTGCTGCCCGTGGGTGCAGAGCAGGGAGGATGAGGTTCTTTCAAGCTGAAGGTTCTGACCTTGGCTGCAAGAAGCTGTATGAAAAGTTGTGGCTTTCTCTGACGTGCCTGTCTGTTTTCTGTGTCCCTCCCACGGAGACTGAAGGAAAACTAAACCCAGGATATTGCCCCGGTCTCCTGATAAAAGGCAGTTCTTTGGTGTGAACCCATCATCTTAGTTCCTAAAAGATGTTATTCTTGGTTCTTTCTAACAAAGGAGCTGAGCTGTGCTGTGTGAGCAGTGCCTGGATCAGTGTTCTAGCCCATGGCCATCCCTTGCTTTTGGAATGCAAAGTGCCACAGTTGAACTTCACATGTGGATTTGATGGCTCATGAAAGTTTCAGCAAGTCAGGGATAAACTCTCAGTGCCCTGCTGCTGATCAAACACTCAGTTTCTGTTATGTACCTGGTGCAGGTGTGTTTGCTTGGCCTGTTTCTGCCTAAATTGGTGGGTTTGATTTGCAGATAATGGGTAGCTAAAAGGAAGTTCACAGACAGAGCAGCAGTTGTGACTGTTACCATAGTTATACTTAGTCCCTGCTTGGTGCTGTGCACTGTTTTTCAAGCCTTAATTATCCCTTTCCATGTTTGGCAGCTGGCAGGGCAGGTACTTTCCTCCTTTGTGGCCTTCTGTAAACTGTACATGGGGAAGAAACTGCTTCCTGATCTCTTCCACACTGTGGGATGCTGGAGGAGAGGACATGAGTGATGGGTGAACCTTGTGCTTGTGCCAGCAACCCCCATTTGTAGATTCCCCACTCCTGATTTGGAGCTTCCCACCCTTCAGCTTGTGATCAGGACCATGTGTCTGTCACTTCTTGGCTCAGAGTCGATACAGATCTTTGTGTTGGGATCAGAGGAGCCCCAGGCAGTGGTGGCAGCTCTTCCCTTCTGCCCTGTGCTCTGCCCTGGGCTCAGAGAGGGTTATCCCTCACCTGGCTGGCAGCTCCCTGTTGTCCTGTTGTGTCTGGGACAGAATGTCCTGGCAGACTTTTGTCCCTGTTAGTCCCTTTGGTCATTGAGATTGGTCTGTGTCTTCCAAAGTGCTCCCCCCTCTGGCCCAGTGGCACATGTTAAACCTCCTAATGAGCCTTTGGGATTGTGTTTTGTCTTACGAACTCCTGCTGCAAGTGGCTCTAAGGAGCCCCTGAGCTCTCCAGCAGCAGGGACAGGAGAAGAGGATGAGCCCTTCTTACTCAGATTATCCACCCCAGACCAGAAAAAGCTGCTCTGGGCTTTATCTGGGGCTTTTAGAGATAGCACTGCCATTAATTCCCATGAAAGCCTTTCTGAAGCTCTGGTGCTTGAAGGGTCTTGTTCCTCCAAACTGGCATTAGAGCACATTCCCACTGAGCCCTGGGGGCACGGGGGGGTGTGTGCAATGCCAGCTCCTTTCCGTGGAGGCTCCATTCAGCACCTTTCACAAACACTCTGTTAATTAGTGTCGTGTTTATTAGTGCTCTCTGTGGCAGTTCACCAGCTCTCTCCTCTGGGTGTGTGGGAGCAGGAACAGAGCAGCCTTGTTGCCTACACTCATATCTCCATTCTCCCTGTGCACAAAAGGGCAAATACAGGGTGGCACAGGCCCTCCTTCAGCTCAGGAAGAGATGAACCTTTGTCTTGCTTCCATGAGCTTCTCCTCTCCTGCTGTTTGCTCACAGAACCCCAGGCAGAGGCCCTGCCACTTGCTGTCACAGGAGCTGCTGTCGAGTCCTTCAGTTAGAAATGCCATCCCTGAATTCCACTTGAGGTCCAGGTTCTTTTCCACTGGTCCCAGTGGAGAGGGACCATCCCATTCAGAAGGACTGGGACTCACTGGAGCTGATGTGGGTCCCAGAGCTGTGCCCATGTTCCCTTTTGGGCATCAGCTGAGTGATTTTGCCCTTCTCAAGAGAGGTGTATTTCCACTCTAAGCCAGTTTTGGAGCAGGACTAGGGGAAGCTTTTCACAGCACACAGAGCATTTGGTTTGTGGAGACAGGTGGAATTCCAGACATGGAGTCCTGCTTAAAAGCCACCACTCCCATCTCTGGATACTTTCAGGAGGTTTTCTTGGTTTCTGCTTTAAAACTCAAGTACAATAAGGCTGAAACCAGCAATTTAGAGAGTATCAGCAAGAGCCAAAAGTGACAGAGTGGGGATTCCTTTTTGCTTTGGAGCTGCTTCCCCTTTGATTATATCCCTCACATGTGCAGGTCTGAAAAGGTGATGATTTTTTAATATCTCTCAAAACAAGGAGCGTGTCAGGCAGGTGTCAGCACCTTTGCAGTGGGTGTGTGTATATTGTAATGAACATGCTGAGATATGGATAACATCATATTTTGACAGCTGAGTATAGTCAGAGATGCTGGATGTCTTATCATGAGCTCTGTCATGGTCTAATGAAGCAAAAACCTGAGCAGGAAGGAAGATGCTCCTGTAGCAAAGAAGTAACAGGGTCAGGGACCTTCCTGGGTGTCCTGGCAAGTGACAGACACTGCCAAGTCCTGATGCCTGGTTTGCTGTGGGGCTGTGGAGGGGAAAGAGGTGCCTTTTTATCACTCTTCTGAGACTGAAGCTGACACTCTGGTGCTGAGACGGGCTTTGGGAGCTGCAGGGAGAGAGTCAGCCCTGCATCTGCAGCGGCTTCAAAGCTGGAGCAGAAGAAAGGAAACATCGCCGAGACCCTTGTACAAAACACACAGCCTGCAGTTCTTCAGATGCTGAGGGTTAGGGGAATATTTAAAACTAATGTTTAAACTGACACAAAGACAAACCAGCAGGGAAGAGAGGTTTGCCCTCCACTTTGTCAAATACAGGGAGGGGAGCTGAGCAACTCCGAGCGATGCCGTAGCAAAGATCCGAGCGTGTTCCCAGTCCCCAGTGCAGTTCATGTACTTAAAGGCCTCACTTGCTAAAAACATAAAAGGCTCTGTCAATTCAAGCAACGTTTTCCACTTCAATTAATCATCCCAGAAAATTGTGAGTTTATTGTCTTTTTGTCTCTGTTTAGCTTGAGCAGATCCGACTTTTCTCATTGTCTCTGCAGATTATGAAAAGCTTTGTTGATTATATCATCAAATTAAATCGAGCCCGTTAGTGTTCCTCCTCAGAATATCACAGTAACAAGCTGTGCCTCAGGTGGAATTGTCCTCCCTTCCCTTCTTAAAACACTTTGCCTGCATCCATGTCACATCTCCCCTTGCTAATAGGAAAGTGTATAAAAATCACATAATCATTAATATTGGAGAATCATTAAGGGTGATGAAAGCAGCGCTGCCTGCAATGATGTTGTTTTTCATGGTCAGTGCTTTTGGCAAACACTGCAGACCCACATCAGCTCTGCTGTGTTTCAGAACCCACCAGTTGATCTAGTGACTGTTTGACTCCATCTATTGCACTCTCAGAGATGGCTCCAGTTAGATGATCATCTCACAGGCCTGAGGGAATAAATGGATTTCTAAAGGCTGTTTCAACTGCCTCCATCCTTTCCCACAGCCCCTGTTTTTGATGCAGACAGCATCCAAAAGGCAGCAATCTGTAGCTGAGCAGTAAAGTCTTGGTTGGGTTTTTATTAAAGCAATGATGTGCTGGCTGGCTGAGAAGTGTCAAAACTGCAATCTTGTAACATCAACAAAATAAGGCAGGATCCTTTCTTATGGGAGAGGAATGCTGAGAGCAGAAATGAGCCCAGTGTGAAATTGGTGGATCTGAGCCCTTCTCCTCTGGGGAAAAGAGATGATGTACATCAGGCATGGTTGCTTTTTTTCCCCCCTTAATAAGAAAAGACCAAAGGCTGAAGGTTCATGACACACTATTCACCTTGGCCTTTCTCTCCCCTCCACAGCAGTTCCCCAACAGTGCATCCAGCTGGGTTTTTCTCTCTTAAGCAGAACTGGAATTGAAGTAACACTGGAGGTATTACAAAAGTGCCAGGACAATCTGAGCATGCAATAAAAGGCTGGAGGCACTCAGGGAATTGGGGATAGTAGTTTGAAGTCTGTTAGTGAGAAGAAGGGGCTGATCTGAGCCAAACAGAAATGAGTCTCAGGAAAATCCCTGGCCAGAGCAGTGTGTGAGAGTCTTTGTGGTTCTGCTGGAAAGGGAGATGATAGGGATAGAGCCAGTAGGAGCAGCTTCTCCTGCAGAAACAAAACCTGAACCTCATCCAACAGTCTTTGCTGCCAGAAATTCCAAAAGGTCTGACAGTCAGGGGGTGGGCAGGAATGTGGCTGCAGCTGAGCTCTGTGTGTGTGTGTGTGTGTGTGTGGGCCCAGCTCACTGATGGTGATACAGAGGCAGCTTCACACTCATGTCCCTGGTGTGTTGCATCCACAGAGGGATGACTGGGGATGATCATTCCAAACTGGAGTCCTCCACGTGAGGATTTGTGTCTGCTGAGCAACCCAGGAATGTGCTGGCCTTTGTAATTAAAGCACAGAGGGGTTTGAGTCGTGATGTGCTTCGTTCCCTTTGCTGTCCCGTGCCAGGAATGATTTTAGGGAACTCAAACAGAAATAAAACTCTCGTGCTGAGGTGTTCCAAGGTTGTCACATCTCTAATTTCATTTAATCCCAACTGCTGTGGGGTTGTCTGCCTACACACCCTGCATAGTTTTCCTGGCATGCCACGCCACGTCATTGTGCCTCACTGGGAGCTCTCCTTGAGGCTGTTTGCATGAGACAACGGTTGGCATGAAATTTTTTACATGAATAACATGGCCGGTCTGAGTTCTTGGTTGGAATTTACTTCAGCTGTGTGTGTGTCCCATTGCCATCTGCTGGGGAATGGTGAGAGCCAGAGGAAGGGACCTGCCTCTAAAATCACCCACCCTCTGCTCAAAGTTTATTGAGGTTGGTTTCTGGTCTCTCAGCCTCCAGGGGTGGCTGTGTTTTGTGGATATGCTGGTGGTGGGACACCCTGGGCCGTGGCATGATGCAAAAATACTTTGTGCCCCAGAAAACCAACTCTGCTTCAGGACAGAAGGGTCAAGGTCCTGCCTTGGATGCTCTTGCACAACAGAAATACAATTCTCTCACGTAGAAGAGGGTTGGAAAGAGGCTGAATTTACATTTAACAGCTAAACAATGATTAGGGTTGGAATTGCCCAACCACTTTGGCCAAGACAAGACTGGAAATAAGGCCAAGGCTTGCAGCTGAGACCGGTGGCTTCAAGTGTGGACCTTGAGCTGTTCCTTGGGGGAATTCTTTCGGAAGTGTCAGGCCTTTGGAAATTGGGCTCCTCCAGTTTTGGGTGTCAGAGCTCACTAGTCCTGGTAGAACATCTCAGCCTTGGCCATGGCCAGTCTGGATCCCATCCAGACATTCCCAGTACTGGGGCTGGAAGCTGCACAAGTGGGGCTTCATCACTCTTGTGTTTGTGATGCAGGAGGCCTTCGAGGAGCCACTGTGATCGATGCCTTAGACACCCTCTACATCATGGAACTCGAGGAGGAATTCCAAGAGGCCAAGAAGTGGGTGGAGAAGAGCTTTGACTTGAACGTGGTGAGTCACCTACTGGGAATGCCTGTCTGTGTCACCTAAACAGCCAGTTCTGGTCACAGCCTTCTCTAAGAGTCATTTGGGGAGAGGAACCATGAATTCTGTGGGGGAAGAAACCACTCAACTGGTTATTTTGTTTTGAAGGCCAAAGGGACTACAATGATTCACTCCCAGCCAGGGTTCTCCAAGTCAGACTCACCATGTCTGACTGCAAATAAGAGTCAGTGTTTCATGGGTTTTTGTGTTTTGATCTGGGTTATAAAAACAGCTGTAATTATTAAACACTCTAAGGAAGTTTTGTTCATCAAAGAACAGGTTCTGTTTCATCTCAATTAAATGTCTGCCTTCGATAAGACAAGTTTTCTGGTTTAAATGCTGTAGATGAAGATTGAAACCACAGATCTCCTTGTCTGGGCCCCTTGTTGGTGTGTCACTGCTGGGACTTGTGCAGTGGGACTGTGGCAAGTGAGCCAAGGTTTGGAAGGAAGGACATCACCTCTAAAAAAGGCCAGACTTGCTCCTCTCTGTGGCTTCTGAACCTTTCCCAGACACTTTTGGAGCTGTGTTGGATGTGCTGGGACTCTGGGTGCAGCACATGCCTTGCAGTGCTGTCAGCTGAAGGCTGCTGCTCCTTATCTATCCCTTGCCATAGCTCTGAATGTTCTCCTCTGAGCCAGCCCTTGCATTTCTCATGGCCCAGCTGATGGGATCTCACCAGTGGCACACAGAGAATGTTAAAACCAAAGTGCAATTCAAACTTCTATTTGTTTAATGCCAGTCTAGTTGTTGTGAAAAATGCTTCTCCCCTGGGAACAATGCCTGCAGCTGCCTTTCTAGAAAAGGATCATTTGGGAGGGCATGACTGGCACTCACAGATTCATAAAAGGCAGAGACCACATCTGATAAATTTGGTGAATGCTCTCAGTATGTTCCTGAATCGATAAACAAGGGACAAAATCAACTGGGAGATAATTTATCTGGATTTCATAAAAGCTTTTAATCTTGGTCTGCAGAATAGATTGATCTGTAAAGACAAGAATGAATGCAATGGATTGATCCATGGAGTCAGGGAGCACAGAGGAGGGAGACAAGGAGGGAAATTAATTAAATATGGGCTCTGTACAGGGAGTTCTAATGGTCCAGAAAAGAGAGGTGGGGACTCCAAGGCCATCAAGCTCTGTTTGAAAGGGGGTGCCATGATCTGCTTCATGCAACTTCCAAAGGCCAGGGTGGTACAGGGGTTCAAGTGCCCCTTTCCTCACTCACAGTGCTGTGTTGGTGGAAGGTGTTCCTGGTTTTTGGCTTTGTGCATTTGTGTGAGGGTAGGAATCATTTATGGTGCAGACTCAACAGCCAGGAGCAGGTATTTTTTTTAAGGGCCTGTTTTGAATGCAATGGTTTTGACATTTACTGATCATCAGCTGAGTTGGACTTGTTCCAGGTGAGTGGGTTCTTGAGGGATTCAGTGAACCACATCCAGTGTCTGCTGTGTGGGGTGTGGGGCACAGGGACACCACACACTGTCCCTTAGTGTGGCTGTGACAGACCCCTCTGACAGGCTCTGGTCCCCTCTCAGCCTGCACACAGGTAGGTCCTTGAATGACAGAAAATATCTACCCAAAGCAGGAATTGCATTGCATGTATTTTATGCAGGGAGCTCTTCATAAGAAAATGGAGAAAGTAATTTTTCCATGGGGCTTCACAGTTTTCTTTTTAAATAAAACACCACAAGAGGCAAATTTTTGCCCCAGACTGTCTCACAACTCTTTTCAAGGCCCAAGACAGGGCTGGCTGGACAACACATCTGCCCTGACTGGCTTAGGAATTGTGATAAATGGGGCACTTCGGGTGTTTCCCTTCCCTTCAATCTCCACCTGTCACTGTGGAGCAAATAAAGCGCTGTGAGATGTGAGGCAAAAAGCTGTGCTACACTGTGGGTGAGGGCTGGGAGACTGAGGGATCTGCCTACAATCTGTTCCCTTTGGCTGCCAGTTGCCTGTGCAGGCTTTGCAGTCAAGTGTTATCTTTATGTTTTTTTCAGAATGGAGAAGCCTCCTTGTTCGAGGTGAACATCCGCTACATCGGAGGGCTGCTGGCCACGTACTACTTAACTGGAGAAGAGGTTTGTTTCAGCTGCTCTGAGTGCCTCACACAGTCTGAAAGGGTTCTCCAGCAGCTTTTCTCTGAGCATCAGATAATCCCCTCCATAACAAAAGGCTAAACCTATCGTTTTTGTGAATATGGAAATGCCACTAATGTTCTTTTAATTAAGCTGCGCATAATTACCTTGCGCACACCGTGCATGGCTCATTTGCAAAGATCTTTTCTCCTGTGGGCAATTCTAGCAAGACATGTTTGCAGTTGGACACATTGCTCCCCAGGGAAATGCCATTTACAGGGATCTTTGTCTTTGTATTTGTTCTTTTCTGTTCTGAACTGTAGGTAAGATTTCATCAAACATCGTCCCAGATTCTGCCTCAGGGCCAAGGTGGGCAGCTGATGAGGGGCAGGTGCTCCAGACTCTTCCTGGACAGTCTCTTTGTAGCAATAGTTAAGATGAAGGGCCCTGGGATACAGAGAAGGAGGGTGGCAAACTGCCAGGACAGGGTTCCTGTACCTAGAACACCTTCTGGTGGAAGGGGGGTTGGAATGAGATGATCTTCAAGGTCTCTTCCAACCCAAACCATTTGGGGATTCTATGATTCTGTCCTGCCAACTCCTGTGACAAAGTGACACAGCCCCTCCAAATGTCCCCTTGCCAGGCAGGTGTGGATGTCACAGCCCCTCCTGTGTCATGTGGAGGAGCCTTTTTCGATGCTCCATCCCTCTGGAGCCCTGGATAAAGCAGGAGGCTCTCAGTCCCACTTCCCTTCCTTCTCTCCAGCCTGGCAGAGGTCAGGGCTTAATGCCATAATCTCTTTTATAATGTGGCTGGACTGGAATTTTACAGCTGGCTGTAGAGAGATGAAGAGATTATTCTCTTGCTCTGGAAGTCTTTGGTGAGCAGAAACTCTGATTCAACAGGGAGTTTAGTGACTGAGGGAACTGGAGGACTGGCCCTAAATTAGAGCTCAGCTCTCATGGCAGGCACTGACCATGGCTGGTGCTGTCCACCAGAGCAGGGTTGGATGGCTCCTCACTGCAGAGTGACACCATTGATCCCAGGAGCCACAGCAGCAGCTCTGTTACTTCAGATGCATTTTAAATGAGTTCCAGGAATGACTTCTCTCAGTGACTTCCCTCCAGAGAAAACGCTCAAAGACTCAGTGCTCCAGCTCAGAGTCTGTCTCAGTGACAACTTCAACAGGTTTCAGATCAACAGAGCAAAAAGAAACCACATTAAACCATGAAACTCCAGCAGTGACCTCTTCCAGTCCGGTCAGCAGCGATGCTCAGCAGCTGGGGCAGTGCCTGTCATTTACCCACTCAGTGTCACCAGGCTGAAAGGCAAAAATCAAGTCCCTGTCTCCTGCTTTCCCTTCTTAACCAACCCCCTTTTTCCTTTTGAGTGTATCAAAGGTCTGCAAGCCCACAGGAGAGCTCAGGTTTCCTCAGTGCTGTATTTTTAGAGCAATAAATTCCTGCCTTCTGAGAACTACCACGACAGGGCTGGAGGTAAAAGGCTTGTGCTTTATCTCCTAAGTCACTTACAGGCTTCCCTTGATCAGGACTAATCTCTGGAGCAAAGATTAGTGCTTGTATCAGTTTGTCCCAAAATAATTGTGGATGGTTGTACTGTACTACAGGCCACCACCATAAGCTGTAATTTGACTTGAAGGCCCAAAACTGAGGCATTAAAAATGGAAAAGGAGCAGCTTAGCCATGAAACCATGAATCCTTCTTGGGAAAGAGATGCAAGTAAAAGATTATTCTTTGGAAATCACGATTTTTACAAGAGGAGATGACACAAGCTGGGCAAACCCATGCTGTAAATCTAACAATGCTTCACCCTAGAAAGACTTCTTTTGATTTTAATTGAGTCATTTCAGCTCTGCCACCCTGGGAATGGGAAGGATTTGTCCCCAGAGAGTACCCTTTGGATCAGTTCAGATCACAGGAATTTGCTGCTGAGGTGTTGGGGCTTTGTGAGCTCTGGCTGCTCTCATCCAAACTGAGGGTTTGGCAGGGGACTGGGCACTGGCTTAGTGCAGATTTTAGAGGACATTCAGAGAGATACCAGAGTTCAGTGTGACTCTTGGTTCAGACCTGTTGTCCAGTGGAACCAGGGCAGCAACACACCTGAAAGAGGGAATTCTTGCAGTGCAGCACTTGCAGTTTTCTATAATGGTGTGTTTGACAAAGTGGATTTGAAAGAATCCTGTGTGACTCACGTTCACAAGGAATCCATCAAATATTTACCCTCTCTTCTTTTAACAGGTGTTCAAGAATAAAGCTCTGGAACTTGGAGAGAAACTTTTGCCAGCTTTTAACACCCCCACTGGAATCCCACGTGGCGTCATAAATCTGGGCAGGCAAGACACACGTCCTTACAAACTTGTCCTTTTAGTGCTGAGTGTTTGTAAAAGACCAGGACTCGAGCAGGAACAGCAGAAGTTCCTCAGAGGTGCCCCCTTCTAGTGCAGATTCTTCGAGGTCATTTGTTTTGCCAACTCAAACCCGAGAGGTGCCTTGGCAGAGATTGCAGGTGACTCAAGTCAAACCCAGCTGTGTTTTATTAATTTTGGGCTGTCCACAGTTTCTTCCTCTACCTCTTGGCAGGGCTCCCTGCTGCAAAAGCATTTTCCTCCCTCTCATTTTCTTTGAAAGGTTATTTTGTAGTCTGCACGTAGCATGGGTTTTTTGCAGTGTGCCCAACTAGATGCATGTGAATTTATCCAGGCTCCACGCTTGGAAAAAGTGGGAAGGGGAGTGGATGGCACCAGCTGACAGTTTTGCTGCTGGAAAGTGGGGAGAACACAGATCCCCTGGTGTTGTCCCTGTGAGCAGCACTCAGCCAGGTGTGTCCTTCCCTTAGAGCCCAGACATTTCATGTGTGGTGGGTGATGTTCTCATGCCAGAGGGGAGCACTGAAGCAGCTGAGTTAAATACCTGCTGAAGGTTTGTCAGCAGAGACAGAGCTGGGGGCTGCACTCCTGGTCTCTGCTTGTTGCTGGCAGACAGTGCTCCTTGCCAATAAGGGCTGATTTGCTGGTTTTGATGCCTCCAAACAAATCCCCCGGGTAAGAGCTGCGTGCAGCTGAGACAGAGACAGCAGGAAATGTGGGTTAACAAAAGCCTTTCATCCTCACCTCTTGCAAAACTCGGAGCAGCAGCCATGAAAGTCATTATTCATCTCTTAGCCCAAATCCCCTCTTTGGCTCTGCAAAGCACAAGACTTCCAAATATTTGGCTTGCACCGCTCTGTTGCTCAAATATCACTGTCACCCTTGGTTTGCCTGGTGTGCTGTGATCCCAGTGAAAATTTGAGCCACCACCACGACTATAATTGTGTCTTTTTACAGTCCTGCTTCCTCTGTGGCTGATAAAGACTCGGCATAGACTAACCTTTCACAGAAATGCCAAACCCTCCCCTGCCCTTTGTGAAGACAATTGAAACAGCCTGTGTCTGCCTAGACATTCCCAAAATATTTTGCTGATGACCTTGACTAAGAGCAAAGAAAATCAACCTAACGCTGAGCCCACATCCAGAACCCATATTACTGCCTGGAGCTCCAGGGCCATGAAACTGCTGCGAGGGTTGGAGTATCAATTGATTTAGGAGCAGGGATGAAGTGAGCTGTTTCCATAGTCTGACTGCTGCAGGAACATGATGAGCAGCCAAAGGCTGTAAACCCAAAGGGAAAGGGATTTACTCAGTGTGAGGGAGGGTGTGGAGGCAGAGGAGAGGGAGATGATACTGTGAGAGCACACTGACAGGTCAGGGCCAAACCAAAGCCCAGAGCATTTTTGCAAGAAGGAATTCTCTCTCCAATTCTGCTTTTGCTAATACCAGAGAGACCTCACCATCCCAAAAAGAGGAGAGTCTTGCAGCATGTGTGGGCTGTTGGTGGTAGCCTGAGGGATGGGTTAAGAGTGACATTCAGAAATTTGAAACAAAAAAAACACCCTGGCATTAAGTCAATTCTGCACATACATTTTTGAGGGCCCAAGCACAAAGACAGCCACCCCCCAGCTCTTCCACAGCCAACTGGCTTTATCTCTTCCTATCACCTCACACCACCTTTTCCTCTTGTGTCCCCTCTCCACTGATGTGCTTCCCTGTGGCCACCTGTTTTCCACAGGCACAGTATCATATCTCACACAGCCTTGTTTTCCATCCTGCTGCTCCAACTGCCACATTGTCTGCCAGGTCCTGGAGTACTTTGTCTTCTCCAGCTGCTGCTCTGTGCAATGTGTTGCCCTGTTAAATCTCTCCCAATGCCTCTTGTGCTGTGTCCCTGGCCCCTGCTTTCCTTCATATCTCCCCTAAACCCTCTGAAGCTCCAGATTTTTAACTCATCATCCCTCTCCTGGCCTCTGTCTTGACTTGGCACTGGTTTGCTGCCTTGGTTCTCCATGAGGGAAGATGATACAACATTTCAGTCCATGCATGCACTAGGCAGTGTTTAAGGGAGACCCACTTATTTGGGGGATAAAGAGAGCTCTGGGCATGTTCTTTTCTCTTGAAGGCCAAGGTCCTTTGAACAGTAGCTTCCTCTGATATGTTACAAAACAGAGCAGCTGTGAGGACCAGTTTGTCCAGTCTGTAATGCTGAAAAAATGTTTTTCCCCCCAGGGGTCATTGCAGGCTGCTCTTTAACCCAGGGACACATTGCAGACAGACTCTGTTTCCTCCAGTCCCCCTTTCCATGAGTTTTGCTGTGGTTTTTAACCCAAGGCTCAGGCTCCCAGCAGCACATTCCGTGCAGGCAGAGCTTGGCTGTGTTTTTGGGAGGGCAGTTCCCTGGGAGAGGGTTGTGTCAGCCCTGTGACCCCACATAGCTCCTGTCACAACAAACACAGCCCCATTTGGCTGCTTGCAGCTCTCCTGCTCTGAGCTGGCTGGGAAAAGGCAGCAGTTTCTGTTTGTGAGATCGTATTCGTTACAACGTCCCTCCAGTGCAGTAAATAAAGAAAAAGTAATTGACTCTTTATAGGTATGAGAACACCGTGGGGCTGTTCAGCTCACCCAGCCCAGGGCCAGCAGCTGCCAGGATCAGCAGATATGTCCACTGTGGATATTAATTCCACATTCACCTGCTCAGACTGCAGGACCTTTTCTCCCTGCACGGGGACATTTCTGCCATAAACCCTCGGATGTTATTGGGGTGCCCGTTTGAGCTGCACTCAGTGTTTTCAAATGAAAAGTGGTGCTGCAGCCTCCTGACATTTTGCAGGGCAGGCTGACGTTTGGCAGTGACTGAGCAATTTGAAACAGCGTGAACATATTGCTTATCTAATGGCTCTTTTTGTCTGGAGGCGAAACAAACAGCTCTGGACCCGGAATGGTTTTCCGTATATCACATGGAGGAAAACTTCTTTTTTTTTTTTTTTCTTTTTTTCCTCCTCGGAAGGATCATTAGTTTTCCCCTCCTGTAAACAACAAACCCTTTTCTTCTCCCAGCCAAGCTTCCAGGCGCCATCTAGTGTCACCCCCACCCCCATCCCTGGAAACCTGTCACCTCCTCGGGATTAACTGCAGAGGGATGGAAAATCGAAGCCGTGTCACTTCTGAGATGGCTCAGCCAGACTTCTCTGCACAGCACCTGCACAGGCTGGTTTGGGATCAGGGTTTGAGCTCCTCACATACATAACCCCATATCCTTAAGGACATTCCCATGTCTCTGCCTTTGGAGGGGCACAGAGCTGTGACCTGTAGCACTGGGGTGCAAGAAGGAAATGGTCCAACATAAAAGCAGATCCATGTCCTTTGGTTGGTTTTCTTAAGGTTTAAGGGAGAAGTGTTGCCCCCCACCCCCACCCTGCTTTGCTTCAGTGCTGATCTCTGTCTTTGCATGGATTTGGAAGGTGAGGGAAGTAAAATAGAAAGGGAGAAGGGATCCCAGTGCATCAGGCACAGGGGCGGAGGCACTTTATATAACTGGTTTCTTCACACAGCGTTTGCCACCTTCTGTAGTGTTCTCCTGCCCTCCTGTTGTTGCAAAGCACGTGGGATGAGCATCAGTGGGGTGTTCTCAGAGTCAGATTTGCCCTGTTAAGATTCCCCACAGCTTTTCCTTCAAGTCAGGTTTGCCCAGTGGCACCTTTCCCCTGTCCTTGATGTCACCATGTTCTTTATCCTCCACAAGCTGGGAATGTCAGTGTCGTGTACACACAGGGACTGTGAGGTTTTGTTGAAACAATGTGCTTAGGGACAGCCTGGATTCTCCATAAAATACCAGCTTTGTTGGTTTTGTGAGACATTTGATCAGTGAGAGTTTAGCCCAGGCTCCTTAAACAGATGCAGTTTATCCCAAAATGTCTTGTGTAGGGCAGGGTGTCAGTGTTCTTCCAAAGTTTGCTTTCAGCTGATCTGTTTGGGAGGTTCCCAGTATATGTGTTAGCCCAATTCCATACAATCCTCTGTAAAGCTGCTGCTCCATCCCACTAGAACTGTGGCTTGTCCTAAAAATCTCTGTGTGTCCTTTCCATGGCCCCTGTTGAGGTGTAGTCTGACCTATTTTGAGACCTGTTGTGCAGCACATGCACTTAGCAAAGGCAGATCTGGGGGAATCTCAGGCCTGGGCTGTGTTTTCCTGACAGTGAAGGCTCCCTTTTCTCTCCTTGCAGTGGCATGAGTTGGAGCTGGGGTTGGGCATCAGCTGGAAGCAGCATCTTGGCAGAGTTTGGTACCTTGCACTTGGAATTCCTGCACCTCTCCGAGCTCTCTGGCAACCCAGTGTTTGCAGAAAAGGCAAGTAACTTCCCAGCTTGGTCTGTAGTGAATTTGTCTCTTTATAATCCTGGGATGTTTTTCCCCACGTGTGTGAAGTTGTAGCAATTTTACTCAGACAAGAACATGGCCAAAATTAAACCATCAGTTGGTTGCAGACTGCAGAGGGAGTTGTTAATCTGGTATCCCAACAGCAGTGCCTTGTACTTGCAGAGCTTTTTGCTCTGAACATGCATCAAATATTGTGCTCCAGCCAGCAAGATTTCTGCAGAAGTTATTATGTGTAGAAAAGGCCTGACAGTCAACATGCTGCATCCTTTTGTGTAGCTGTAACTGAAAATCTGTTAATATTATACATTACCTTGTGCTTTTTTTTTATTCCACAACGGATCTTGCAGTGCATGTGAGAACATCTTAATAAATATCAGCAGCTCGGATCCCAGCAACTCATCAGCTTTCACTGCACATCCCTCAGGGAACAGCTTTGAGGGAAACAAATTGTTCCACGTAGAATCCAAACTGCCCCCGTGAGCCCAGGGGAAATAGGGATTGTCTGGAGTCCCACAGCAGGGTGAGAACAAACAGTGGTTACAGCATTGCCAAAAAAAAGCTCAAAATGGTGCTTTTTCAGAGTATGTCCAGTGCAGGTCTGTCAGTTGTGAAACAAGGAGAGAATCTGAAGAGGAGACAGGAAGAAAGAGGAGGAAGAAACTGGGAGAGCAAAGTGGAGATTAAGGATGAAGTGTGTGGAAAGCAGTAAGGGTGAGGTGAGCAAGAGGAATGTCACAGAGGGGGGAGCAGGAGAGGAAAGCAGAGGGTGAAGGGGGAAATCTGGGAAACTCTGTGGGGAAGATAAAGAGAGACTGATGATTTGAAATAAAAAAACAAGCAAGAGGTTCCTGAGGACAGTGATAGCAGCAAATTGCTCAGAGGAAGGGGGGAGCTGAGAAAAGGCCAGTAAAGGGAACAGTGGTCTGGAAAGAAAATGTGTGTGAAGAAAATGAAGAGAGGGGGATTGTGTGGGGAGAGATGAGCACTGAAAACACAAGGGGAAAGAGATGCACTGCTAAAAACCAGAATTGCATCTACATTCCAGGCTCAAACTGTGGCATTTTGAGTCAGGGTCAAACCTCTGTCCCCAGCCTAATATGTTTTCCTTCTAAGCCCATGGAGGAAAAAGGGCAAAACCTTCCTAATGGACTCTCCTGAGCTGAATGTGCCTGATGTGTGCACAGAAAATATATCACATCCATCCTGACACCCTCTGAGGGGAAAAATGTAGGATGATGGGGGTTCAAACAGCCCATCCTGTGGGAAATTACTTTGGAGGAACCAATCAACTCATTAACTTGCAGCTTGGGACTTGTGTGATTTTAGGAAGAATAAAGTCCATCTGTGTCTTTTATTCAAACATGTCATTAATATGCCAGGCTCCTCAACTTCAGTCAATATTATGCAGCCTGATGACTTATTTGGAAGCAGAGACTTAAGTTTGTAGCCAGTTTGGGGCTTACAAATTGTCTAATTTTATAAAAGGTTTAGAGTGTATTAGCTGCTCTGTAGGTTATAATAGATTATTTATGCTGCACAACATTTAACTGGGTCCCTTATGGGAAAGGTCTGTTGGATTTAATGGGAGTGAAACCAAGGGATGGTTTAGAGACCAAATGAGGCTGTTCTGGGGTATTTAAGGAGCTGTCTGTTGTTGAAATTAAAGGCCCCAATTCATCATGATAAGTGACCACACAATGAATTTAAGTACTGTGTGAGTCATTCATCCCTGCCACTCCTTTCCCTTTAGATCATGGAAAAAATCACCCTCTGCATCTCTCACATTTCACATTCCCACCCAAATCATAGAATCATGGCATGGTTTGGGTTGGAAGGGACTGTGAAGACCATCCAGTTCCACTCCCCTGCCATGGGCAGGGACACCTTCCACCAGGTTGCACCAACCTGGCCCTAAACACTTCCAGGGATGGGGCAGCCACAGCTTCTCTGGGCACCCTGTGCCAGGGCCTCCCCACCCTCCCAGGGAAGAATTTATTTCTAATATTTAATCTAAACAGCTTAAGGTTGCTCCTTAAGGCTCCTCCTGCTGAGAGTCCAGCCCAAAAGCCTCTCCCTCCCAGAGCTCTCACTGCAGAGCCATGTCACTGGGCTGTGCCTATTCTTGGCATTCCAGGCTGCTCTGCTTGTTCAGGAGGGAGCAGCAGGGAGGAATCAGAGCCCTCAGTGAAAATGCCAACTTCCAGCTCTGTCAGCAGAGCAGTAACACCATTCTGTCTCTCATCTCTCCCAGGTGATGAACATCCGCAGAGTCCTCAACCGCGTGGAGAAGCCCCAGGGCCTTTATCCCAACTTCCTCAGCCCAGTGACAGGGAACTGGGTGCAGCGTAGGTATCTCTCTGTGTTCAGCCCTGCCTGCAGCGTTTCAGTCTTTCCATTTTTCTTTAGGAAGCAATTGCAACTGTCAGAGCAGCAAGCCAAGAAAATGTCTTGTCAGGCAGCCTGTTATACATGTGATTGGATAATACAGCCCGATTTGTAAGATGCAATATAGTAATTGTACACTTACTCTATCAGCCTTGTTTCCAGCTGAGTGTCTCACCTTCAGAGAGAATTAGGGCCTTCCTTGCACAGGGGAGGATAATGGTACATGGTCCATCACACAGATATTAGAAATCAGCACAACTCTTTAAGACCTCATCCTGCAGTCAGCACAGAGCCCACGGACCTGCTTGGGAGCTGCACAGGAAGGCTGAGCAGTGGCACTGGGAGATTTGCCTCTGGAATGTGCTGCAGCAAGTAAGGAACCACCTGGAGAGAGGCAGAGGGCTTTTAAGAGTCTTGGATCCCCCTCAGATGTAGGGATGCATTCTCCTGTGTGCATTCATGTTCCTGTTACCATGGTACCTCTGCATCGTGTGATTTGGTGCAAGAGGGATGAGACAAGAACGTTTTCTTTTCTCTTGTTGAGAACCCAGCACTGGGCATTAAGTAGATTCTGCTCTGGTATGAAAGGGGAGCAATAACCAGGAAAGGGCTTGGAAAGAGCAAGGAAATGTTAGAAGCAGTGTACCCAGGGAAAGGTTATTTACTTTCCTGCTTTACACACACAGCCCATTCCTTACCCAGAGAAGAGACTGCACCCACTTCTTGGGTCACCCAAGGGCAGAATTTTGCTCTCTAGTAGGAACAGGAGATGCTGCAGCTGTGCCCCAGATCTCTGACCTCAGCCTTCTGCCCCATTATTGATTTGCTTGTTTTGGTTGCTGGATTTCTTGTTCCTCTGTCAAAGGAAAGAAAAGTCTCTTTTTGCAGAAGCTGTTTTGAACCTGTCAGTGGATTACATGTGTTGTCTAGGCAGGTTGCTTTGAGTCCTTGCATTGCCTGGTGTCCCCATGTCTTGTTGCACTCTTTGTTCAGCTGGATCACTCCAGACCTTTCCAACTGTATTAATGGCTCTGATGGTACCTGACAGGCATTTGTGTGGCTGAGGCAGGGACAGAGCTCTGGCTGTGAGCAATCCCTGACCTTTCACTGCCACATCAGCACCTCTAATGATAACTGACAGGGCTGGGCTGGAAAGGTGTCCCAGCAGTGTCTTGGATGGTCACAGTTGTCCTGCTAAACCAGAGCTGTCCTTTGGTGTTATGAGAAAACAGGTTTCTGTTCATCCCATTAATTGATCTTGAGAGTTATCCCATCCCTTTGTAAGCAATTCAGCTTCCCCTCTGCATTTGTCTCTGCAGAGTTGTTGTTATATGTTCCACTTGAAAAGCTGATCTCCCATCTCCTGCTGCACCCTGAGATCCCATTTCCTTCAGGTTGTTCCTACTGGCAGTTCCCAATTCCACACTGCACATTTTACCAGGCACCAACATTAGTTCAGTGGTGCTGAGAGGAGAAGTGCCTGGCTCTTACCATAACTGATGGTTACAGAATGTCTGGGAAACTGAGGAGCTGTGCTCTCACCCCAGATGGGGACAATACTCAGCTGGATACCCAGCACTCATCTCCTCTGCCACTGATTAATTCTGTTTTATGTCTGCAGATTTCACTTCATTGTCCTGACCTGCTCCCACCCCTTGCTGACATACAGAGGGGCCTGTTGCTGCTTTTCAGAGCATATTAAAAGTAGCCTCTGATTACTTGTTCTGGGATAGGCAGATTTATGCCAAAGCCTGGAAACAACCTGTCTCCCAGACAGACTTTCAGACCATGGCACAGGCTGTTTGTGGCAGTTGCTCATCATACAACCTTGTGATCTCAATCCATATTCCAGGGAGGGAAAAGACTGATCAACCCCCTTCTGCATGTCCAATACTTCTGGTGAGAAATAGATGAGGACCAAAGCAGGGAGGCAGCTGCAGCCTGTTCCCTATAGGTGCCAGGCTCTCATTTTCTCTCTTGCCATTAAAGCTCTTTGCGGGAAGCTGTTTTTCTTGAAATTGCTGTGATTTTCTTAAAAGGTGTATCTTTGACCTGGCTGGATGAGCAGATCTTCTAAATGAAGAGGCTGTACCTCTTCTGAGTGCAGTTGTTACCTTTAGAAAATTAAAGCCCAGTCCCCTGCTGAAAGAGGAGATTTGTTTATGCAGAGTGCCTGGAAGGCAAACGCTGGCAAAGCTGATGCCATATGGAAAGCAATTATGTACCAGAGCTCCTGCTTTGGTGATTTTATGAATGACACACTTAGGATCACAGAGCTGCTCTTTAAAGACAGGCTGTGCAGCCAGTGTTTGCAAATAGTCTGTCCTCTTTTTTTTTTTTTTCCCCCTCCACTGAATTCACGCTTCTAATCTCATTGTTTTGCTATGGATTATTCCGTGGATCATTGGACACAGTGTATCAGGGATGTTTGCTCTCCAGGTCAGGAAAATGCATGGCTGTTGATTTCTTCTGCTGGTAGGATTTAGCACTTAGCATGAGCCTCAGGACTTTATATATGTACAGAGCAAAGGAAAACAAAACTCCGAAGATTTAAGTCCGAACACCTGCTGCATCTGCTTCCCTTGGAGAGGAGGATGGTGCAGACCCAGGGGTGGACACTGTTAATTAACAGGGATTGCTCAGCCCACGGTGGGTAATTTGTTAAAGAGTGAACACTGCTCTTCCCCCTGTGGTACAGTTTAAAGCCATAAATCCACCCAGCAGTTCCCCCCAGGCAGAAACCTGCAGCTGTCATGCCCATTTCACACTGCAATCCTTCAGCATCCCCCTGTAAGGTCAGAGCAGGGTGTTCTCTGAGCAGATAGCCTTGGAAATCTGATTTCTGCAGAGGAAAATATTCACTGCACATCCTTGTACCTGACTTTATCATTCTAATATGCCAGCAACCCCAGCCTTCCCCAGGGCACGAGTCCCACCGTGAGCCAGGAATACAAATGGCACGACGGAAAAGTCCCTCCAGCAGCCCCTTGCTGGCAGCTCTGTGGGATCCAGCACACATCCTCCCTTTCCTGGGGCATGGAGACAGCTCCCAGGGGCTCCATAGAGCTGCAGGTGTATCAATACCCACCACTGCTCTTGCTTTATGAGGGTGGGATTTATGATGATTGCTTCATAAACAGGAAGCATCTTCACGTTGCAGTGTAAATAACTTGTAAAATAAAACCTGTGAATGGTTTTGGAAAGGGATATTAATGCTCTGTAAAATGACAGGACATTTTTCTTCTGATTGCACTTTCCACCTTTCTTCCTCTTTGAAAAAGAAATGCTGCAAGCTCTCCCCAGGAAACTGGGAAGAGGAAGGAGAGAACAAGGGCATTAAATAGGACGTGGTTGTTTCCCCTTTGTAAAGCAGCTGCTCATTTTATGTCATGTTCTTTTCTGGCTCTCCCACTACAGACCACGTCTCCATTGGGGGGCTTGGGGACAGCTTTTATGAATATCTCATCAAATCTTGGCTGATGTCAGACAAGAAAGACTCTGAAGCTAAAAAGATGTACGATGATGCACTGGAGGTAAGGAGCAGGTTACTGCTCTGTATTTTTTATGGGGGACATTGTTCAGATTGTTTCAGATCTTCAGAATGTCTTAGATCTTTGGGTTTCCTTGGTATTCACTCTTGTATTTCAAGACACTTAGTGAGTAAGTTTTACTTAACTCTCCACTAAGTATCTTGAAATCCTGATTTTCATCCCTTCAGGCAATAGAAAAGCATTTGGTCAAAAAGTCTGCTGGAGGACTGACCTACATCGCTGAGTGGAGGGGTGGCATCTTGGAGCACAAAATGGGCCACTTGGCTTGTTTCTCTGGAGGCATGATTGCACTTGGAGCTGAACATGCTGCAGAAGGGAGGAGGCAGCGACACATGAACCTGGCTGAGGAAATAACAAACACATGTCACGAGTCTTATGCACGCTCAGGTAAATCTGTGGGCTGCCTGGACAGTGTTGCTGAGGCATCACCTGCAGCCTCAGGAGGCTCATGGTTGTGTGGCAGAGGTTTGCAGAGGGGTGTTTTGTGCTTCAGCACCATCTGCATCCCTGTGTGTGTGGTTTTCACTTGGCTATTCTGGGATGTCCAGAGGAGACAGCAATATGTTTTACAGAGCAGACAGCTGGAGCAGAGGGACAGGCAGATGTGAGCTTCTGTGGCAGAGCTGGGAAATGAACCCAGGGCTGAATCTTAGTCCTTCCTCCCAGTCACAGAACCAGCTTTCTCCCAACAGGATTGTAGTTTGAGTCTGTCCTTTCACATCCCTTTGCAGACAAGAAGGGAAGATTAGCAGAGATTAATTGCAAAGCATCCCACTCTATGGAGCAGAGCAGCTGAGAAGCCCATCAGGGGAGTGTTGGAGACCTGCAGCTGCTGGTAGGAACCAAAAAAATGAAGTTACTCAGCCTCTCCCAGCTGTCTGAGCAGAGGCTGACTGAATCTTGACTTCACCAGTTCAGTAAAATCTATTTCAGCACACAGTGGTTATGAGTGCTTTGGGAGAGCAGTGACTGGTGATGAATGAGGGACTGGGTTAGTTCTCTGCCTGCAGGACACCACTCCTTGCTTTGGACACCACTCCTTTCTTTGAAGGCATCTCTGCAGCTCCTGGGAGGCTGCAGGCAGTGAGGCAGCTTTCCAGGACCCTGTCAGGCACAGTTCTGTCTCCATTTATTGCTTCCAAAGATTGCTTCACACCTTCCCCACATCACCAAGCCCATCTTGGCAGTCAGTGTCCAACACGTTTGCCCAATAAACTTCCAGCTAACATGAAATGATGTTTGCAAATAACTCTTCTCCCCACCCCCAGCACTTACAGAACTAAAACAAGCCACTCAAACTAACAGCCCTGTGGTGGTGAGTGCCTGGAGCCAATTTTCACCTCCAGCAATATCCATCAGCACAGCAAGCTGCCCACACTGTTTCAGTGCTGGAATTTCAGCAGGCTCAGTGTCCTGCAGGGAATGTCTGTGCATGTCACCCTGGCTCTCAGCAAACAGGCCAACTAGGGAGAGCTGTCAGATCCCCACACACACAGGAGAGCCCAGGGAAGATCTGCACAATAATTAGAGAAAGAAAATGGCTCCTTGAAACACAGCATTGTGGTAGGCACAGCAAGAGAAACCTTGTGGCATGATCATGGAATCACGGAATGGTGTGGGTTGGAAGGGACTGTAAAGCCCATCTCATTCTACCCTCTGCCAAGGGCAGGGACACCTCCCACTATCCCAAGTTGCT
This sequence comes from Neodrepanis coruscans, assembly GCA_013400695.1. Taxonomy (NCBI): domain Eukaryota; kingdom Metazoa; phylum Chordata; class Aves; order Passeriformes; family Philepittidae; genus Neodrepanis; species Neodrepanis coruscans. Next base: position 690 of record VYZS01071814.1, on the reverse strand, counting down.
CCAACCTGGACTTGGACACTTCCAGGGATGGGGCAACCACAGCTTCTCTGTGCAACCTCATAAGCTCAGTTTCCCTGTTATTCAACAGGGGAATCTAGTGCTAGCTAATGCTTATAGGACTGGGATTCTTATATAAAGGACACTCAAAAAGACCAAGGTACTCCTAATGTTTTATTTCTAAAACACAAGTGCAACTGATTAAAGCCCTCCCCATCATCCCCATGTCTTCTTTCCAAAGAAGCTGCAAGCAGACCAGAAGAAAAAGCTCATCCGACCTCATGCAAGTTAAATGTTGGCAGCCTGACCAACACAAAAGCCCCTGGCTGGTCTCTTTACTTATTTTCTCCTCCAAGTGATCGCTGCATGTGTGTGATTTTGTGTAGATACCAAACTGGGCCCCGAAGCCTTTCGCTTTGATGCTGGGAGTGAAGCCATGGCAACCAGGCTGAGCGAGCGCTACTACATCCTGAGACCTGAGGTGGTGGAGAGCTACATGTACCTGTGGAGGCTGACCCACAACCCCAAATACAGGCAGTGGGGCTGGGAGGTGGTCAAGGTAAGCCTGGAGAACAACCCTCGCAGTAATAACCTTCTTACAGGTTGCTGCATTCTTATGGAAGTCTGGATAAAAAGAGCAGGAATTATTTAAATGGTGGTAGACACTGAGATGTGTCCAAGGATGGGTTGGAT
>VYZS01071813.1:60887-71754 GCA_013400695.1 Neodrepanis coruscans | reverse complement strand
TGCCTTTTGTGTCTCCCACCAGAAGGGGCAGAAGAGAGTGGCATCTGCTTTGTGAGAGTCTTGGGTAAGGGTGGCGGGCTAAATTAAGGAGTGGCATTACTAAAGCAGAACGAAAGCCTCTTAGATCTTGTTCTGCACTGAGATTTTGGTACTGCTCTGGTGATAGTAACCCGTCATATGGTTTCATTATGTTGGACTCTAATGAAAAGGTTTCTGTTTCATGTATGGCAAATATTAGCAAAAGAAGTAAGGAAATTGAAGCAGTTGATAAGCATCATTTAGTGCTCGTTAGGGTGGTTTTGGAAAAGGATGTTATGTATTAATTTTACTGTAATGACTTTTGGAAAAGCTGGGGGGAATTGCAGAAGTTTGCCTCTCCCTTGGCTCCAATGGGAGAAGCTGTATGGATCTGTCAAGGTCTTGTGGGTGGGGAGGATCTAACATCTCCAGGGGCAGGAGACCTAAGCCTTCTGCATCCTTTTGCCTCCCACCCAGCATGCATTTCTGTTGTCCCATATTTAACACATGTTCCATACTTGTTTACAGTTGGTTATTGAGTTGGAATGGGAAATCGTTTTGCTGTCATAAGTTGCATTTGTAGAAAGCACCTTAAAGTATATGGTTAAAAAGTTGTGTGGCACATTTCCCTACTTGTTTGCATTCCACTTTTCACTTGTCATAAATAAATGCGGTTCCCACTCCTTGATTTAAAAAAAAAAAAAAAAAAAAAAAGGAAGAAGGAGAGAGGTGTTATGAGAGCTGAAAACTAAATTTTCTTATTTGAATTTTTTTTTAGTTTTGATGAATTAGGAGTTTAAGATGGCGTCTGAGCTGCTCTGCCTCAGTCAAGCCACCAGTGGTTCAAAGCCACCAGTTCTTGCCCTATCTGTAACTTTCCAGCTACCTTAAAAAAAAAAAATAGGATAAAGTAAAATTTGGCACTGAAACAGGAAATATGTGAACCTGTCACAGTAAGCAGTCTTACAAGGCAAGCTGCTTTGCAGGAGCTAATTAACCTTATGAAATAATTACACAAAAATACAAATGTTGTTTAGATAATTCCATGTATTGTCAACTCAGGTAGTCCATCATAACTGCAGACTTTGCAGTGTCTAGGTGTTAGAATCTGGCTGTAATGGTTTGGGTTAAAACCACAGGGGAAGACAAAGGAAAAAANTGTGTGTGTGTGTGTGTGTGTGTGTGTGTGTGTGTGTGTGTCTCTGTAAGAGGGAGTCCCGGCGGGTCATAATTAGGCAATGACACCCACTTATTCCCCCATATATCTACCCTTTAATAAATTGCTGCCTTCCCTATCTGTCTCTTGTCCGTTGATAAACCTAATATTGTCCAAAACCAGGACACTGGCCTAGTTGATAAGGCTTCTGTTGCTGCATCATTTCAGCTTGGTATTTAAGAATTAATGACTGGTATTACATAAGTAAATTTAACTTGGCTTGTTTTTTTTTTTTTTTTAATGCAGCAGAACTTAACATTGCATTCACGATGTGCACACTGAATCTGTGTATTCCTACTGCCTCCAGCCATTAAAATGCTATATACATCTCAACTCCTAGCACTAGCAAATGGCAGACCAAAATCTGAGTTCTCTCTCTTCACTTTTCTGCCCAATGGACAGCCCAAGAATTTGCTGACAATCATTTTGGGTTTTCAGGAACTTAAAAACTACTACAGAGAAAAATTTAGATCTGCGAGTTCGTTTTCTCAAAGCAAAATCTCCTTTCGAAACAGAACATTGAGTAGCATTTTATACAATTGTATTTCTGTCAGCATTGTGTAGACCCCAAAACAACACAGTCAGCAACTACCGTTCTTGGTATAAGATCCCCCAAAATCAAGCCCAGGTGGTCTAGGCTGGAGGACCTCAAAATGTCCCTAATTCATCCCAGGTCTTGAGTTGAGGCTGAGCACATCAGTGATAGGCAACCTCTTCCTTCTGCAAGCAGCTGCTCTAAGCAGCTGTAGGATTGATTCTGGCCCTCAGATATTAAATGGATTCAGATATATGCAAAACATGAATTTATTAATGATTATAATATTACTTTAATAGACTGTACTGTTAAATTATTCAATTAATTTTTTATATTAGAATGAAAAGCTCCGTGTTAACCATTTATGATCATTTTTGAGCATTAATAGTGAGGCATTTTTTATACATAGTTAAGAAATGGTGGTTTTTTTAAAAAAAGACAGGGGGAAAGGGTCTTTATCACTAGAAAAAGGAATCTGTTCTTAAACTGGTATTTGTCTATACTCAGCTCTTCCACATAAAACAAAATTTAATTCTATTTGCAAACCATTCATGATTATTTCTCATTCAAAAAAAAAATACGTGGCAAGAGCATCTTTTTGATTAGCCCCATGCACCTGTCCTTAACTGAATCAGAATCCAGAATGTGACTAGTTATATTCTCTATTACATTTGTGGATGTCCCCCTTTATACCAGATTCCAGAAGTATATGTCTCATCTGGAATTCAGGAAAATGAATAAATTAGCAATCTAAAATCTCTCAGCAATACTTGGGTTAAGTGATTTTAATCACCTTTATCTCCAAGGCAATCTTCAGTGAGATTTGCAGCATCGAAGTATGACAAGTGTTCAATATCTTTAGTCTCTGTATCATTAGTAGTCACTGATGGCAAATGAGTGATTCATCTCTATTTTTATTGGTGAAAAGAACTAAGATACAATAGTTACTAGGAAAAAGACAAGGATGTCTTTTCATTCATTGGCGATTTAAAGGGTAAATCTTACTCTTTTTGTTTCATTGAAAATGTTGCATTGAAAAAGAAGCGGGTAAGATTTTCCATGATGGGAACTCAGGTTGTACCTTCTTTACCTAGAGCATCTACTCTATTCCCCACTAAGCACCACAGAGCTGGGGTACAGGAGTCCAATCAGAAGGTACCTGATCTGCAGCAATCTGATTAAGTGCCTTGTTATGGACTACATTGCATTAGTTAAACATCATACAGGGGCCTTTTCACATAATGTGGTTCTTTTTTTTTTCCCTTTCATCTCTAATTGTGTGTATTGATCTGGGGTAGGGATTCTCAGACGGATGGAGACCCACAGCTATGACTTGCACATCTCCAAAGAATCAGACCACTTATTTAGATACAGGATTTCCTGTTAGAGATGAACAGCTTTCAGCAGGTGGAAATGTTAAGTTTCACCTTTCCATCTCAATCTGTTTTCAAGAACAAGAGTGCATTTAGCCTCAGATGCCTTTTGAGGTACATAGTGTGATTTCTCTAGGCTAATCTCCATTAATTTCTGTACAGTCATATAGATAATTATGTAAAGCATGACCAAGAGACCCCCTCTGTCAAATAATTTAACAATGTGCTATGTAAGTGTATTCAATTTAGCTGCAGTGAAATGGTAGAAAGCAAGAAGGCAGAATGTCACCTTTCATACTGAAAATGAAGCATCCAGTCTCATAATTTAATCCAGGTCAGGCAGAGGAAGTTAATCCTCACAGACCAAGTGCAATTTGAAATCCTGAGGAGAACAGCTGTGCTCTGCTCCCACAGCCAGATGTTTCTTGTACAGACATGGCACCAGATTATTCTCTGTCCAAGTTGTTTAAAATACGGGCTTGTTACAAGGGGAAAAAATAAACAGATGCTCTGAAGAAAGAGCTTTTCTTCTAAACATATAGGACTCCTCTGAACTCCTTCTAACATGTATGTGCTTTTCTTACCTTGTTTAAGGTCTAGCAGAATATGTACAGCAACACAGTTTATCCTGACATTTTATGGCTTTCTTTTTACCAGTAACAGACTGTAGTTACGGTGTGTATCTAGCTCATTCTAGCTCATTTCTTTTTGCTTTTATAGAATCTTATTGAGTCATTTTACTGGGCTATGAAGCTGTTCAGTTACTGATTTAGTTTACCAAACAACTGGTTATGCTTTAATTGGTGGAAGCTTCTTTGAGCTGTGTTCAGAAGCTTCTTGTTGGTGTCTTAGTCTTGTGGAATCTAAAATGTGTGCTTTTCCCAGCAGTACATAGGATAATATATACAAAATACCTGAAAATGCTATATTAAACAGAAACATCCTCCTGTTTTTCTCAGAATGTTAAAGCATTAGGATACCTATACAAAAATTGCTGTTAAGAATATTAATGGTAACATTGTTATTTTAAAAAAGCACCTCCTGTGTATTTAACTAAAAAAAATCTTTCAGATAAACTAGTATTTTTTAAATTATCCCAGTGTTTTAAGATATTGTTTCCATACATACCTTAATTACAGTACATGACTTTTCCATAGGAAACTCCAATTCAAGTTGTCCTTCAGCTTTATCTTAATAACCAGTCTGTCAATCATATTTTCTTTATGAAATTTCTTGGAAAAACTTCCCTCTTTCCTCACAAAAGAAGGAGTCTTTATCTCCTTTACCTGTCTCTACAATCAAATTTCAAAACAGCAATAAGCTGTTTTGAAATAAGCCCTCTCCCATGCTGAAGTGATTTACAATAGTTGATACATAATTAGTTAAAACTGTGTTCTGTCGTAGTCAATCAAGAGCAGAATGTGTCCAGGATTAAGACGAATTCAGTATGTTTCGGATTTTAATCACTGCTGCCAGAGAGAAAAACATAAACGCACGTAATTGTTTTAAAAGCTTTGGGTCCAGATCTGTAAGATTTGTAGCCAGCTCACTTACTTAGGAAATGGGGCATGAGAATAGAAGTAAAAGCCAAAGCCTAAGTCTACCACATTATTTAGTTGTCTCTCTTCCCACCCATTTTAGGCATTTATAAGAGCTTAAATTCTCGAAACTGAGTTGCAAATGGAACTGAGACCTAAATCACTTCAACATTCTTAGGAAGGTTATAATAATTTGCACTCTGTAATTAGCAGCTTCTGATTGCCAGTGGCTTTTACTGGTTTGTGCTTTATTTTCCCCAAGGAAATGAGGCTTTTGTGGTCTGCATCAGATTCACCTAAGGGTATGAAGTTGTTAGTGCAGCAGAGCAAAGGGAAAAGGGATGCAAATTTTAGGAAATTACATGACTTTGACTGATCAGCTCTTTCTGGCACTGAGGAGTCTGGAAAGAGCCTGCATTGTCACACTTGGTGTGTGAAATCCTGGTGGAGCAGGGGACATAACAGTGCGTGTTACTTTTGTCACCTGAGACTAGATCAATTTTGTAGTTACAATCTCAACAGACTGAGAAATAAGGAACATATAGAGGGGTGCTTTCTGAAAGCCTCTAAGGTGGGAGTGCAGAACCCTGCCTTTTGATGAGAGTGCACTAAAAATCAGTGTACACCTCTCTAGTGCCTTCAGTGACTCTTACGTTGGCTGGCTTTGGCAAAATCTTGTTCAATAATAAGAAAAAAATGGTTCCCTAACTAGCAAAGACTCCAAAGACTGCCAGTCTAGAGGTGTTTTATTTGCACTATGTCTCATAGTCTGTGGTCACAAAAAGTAGCATTTAAAAGTGTAGTTGCAAATACCATAATTTTAATCTTTGGCAGATTTCCAGTGGCCCATAATATAAAAAAAAAAAAATTAAAAACTGAAATTACGGTGTTTGCCAAAGTAAATGATTCTATGACTCTGTATTTATATTGTTCCTACCTGGTTTATTTGTTTTAGCAGACTAAGGCATAACTACTTTAAACAAACCATAAGTGAACAATCTTTTGACAAAGAGTTGTCAGAAAAATGAAAATCCAAGCAGTGGCTCATAATTTCCTTAAATGCCTCTGTTTAGCAGAATTGTAATCGTGCTAGTTAGATAAAATTTTGCATTTGCATAATTTTTGTTGTACGTATTAAAATAAGCCACAAAAAGCAACAGTTTTACTGCTTTTAAATTGCAATCCAAAATTTTCTTTATGTAGATAAAAGAATCTGTTCTTTTTTTGACACAAGGTTACATTCATTTGAGGTTAGTTTTAACAAAACATTTGAAGATATAGGAACACATTGCTTTTAGACAAAATTACCATTTTTTAAAGGTAATTGTCACAAACATTATTTCTTTTTGCAGGATAATGGATCTCCTGAAGAACATGCAATTTATGTTTGGGACCATTTCATTTCCCAGTCAGCTGCAGAGAATGTGTTTTTTGTTGCTCACAGTTATGGTGGACTTGCCTTTGTAGAGTTGGTAAGTGTGAATTCTCCACTGCCCTCTTTCCTGAAGACTGTCACAGATTTTCTAAATTCTTTGTTATCACCTTCTTAAAAGTAGCCATGTAAGAACAAACTGAACCAGTGGTCACATATGGGTCTGTGAGAATTTCTCTGCAACTGGAAGGTCACTGCATTTTTTTCTAGCTTTGAGATAAGACAATGAGGTCCAGAGTGTACACAAACTTGAAAGATCCTCTTTCAAACTGGATCCTCTTTGTCCAGACAGTGTACCAAAAGCCACCAGTTTCTGCTGTGGGGCAGAAAGACAGGACATATAGACTGAGAACATACACGAACAGTTGTGAAGCAAAGTCACACTAACAAATGCAACTCTCTGTATACAGATTGAAACTGAACATGACGGGTGTTTTTCTCAGTTTTGCAGAAGTTGCTGATGAGACTTATATTTTGCCATTTATTAGGTTCTGTATAAACCCTGAAGTGATATAAGATGGGGAAAACTTTTCTATGTGTAGATCTGCTCTGCAGCTGGTGCTGGAACTGCTGAACATCCAATTTGTCAGTCTTTAACCATTTTCTCTAAAGGCAAATTTGTTGACCCTCTCTGCTATACAAAGTTGCCTGATAACTTGTATACAATTCTTTCAGTGTAGCTATAGTCTCCTCACTTAATTCTGGGACTCTGGTATAATCAGGATTTGTTTTGTTGAAGAAAACTAAGAAAAAGTTCTTGTTTATTATGGAAAGGTAAATTGCAGAACATTCCAATTGGTTTTATAGATACAGGAATCAGCAGATATATATATATACATCTTTTGTCTACAACACATCAGTTCATTAGTTTAATTAACTGAAAGTTCATTAAAGTGGTTCCTGCCTGAACATAAGAGGAGTTAAGAAAAAGCATTCATTTGGTTTTAATCTTGTGTTGCTCTGAGTAGCAAGAGCAATCCAGAGCAGGACTACTTGTATTATTTTAAGAACTTCAGATTTTCTTAACCCTTTCCATTTATAGAAATTATTGTAATTTTCATTTCCCATGTGCTCCTGGAAGAGTATTTGTAAAATATGTATGATGTGTACATGTTTGAGACTTGAGAACTGTTCATTTTTCTGATCTATAGATCATTTGACATTTGATCACTGGCCATTAAATAGTCTCAAAACTAAATTTTTAAGAGACTCTGAAGGTGACTAATTCCTCCTGTAACCACATCTTTGTGCAGAAGTGGGTTGTGTTGCACATACCTGTTGCTCCTCAGATGCAATAAGGGTTATGGAGCAACTCTTCTGTCTTGGCTTTCCTGAGTTGTGGTTTTCATCTGGATACAAGACTGTGTTCAGCAAAGCCACAATCTTGTTGGCCTTCAAGGAAACATCTTCTGAGGGACACAGGTAGAGAGCAATGCAGCTCCGATATACAATGGATAAGGTGATGAGATGGGAAGAACAGGTAGCAAAAGCTTTCTTCCTCCCAGAGGCTGCTGGAAGACGTAGAACACAGAAAAGGATGCACATGTAAAATGCCAGAGTTAAACACAAGGAACCCAGCACAACACACGGTAAGAACACAGAGTCTATTTTCTGAAGCAGGCTGGTGTCAGAGCAGGACAGTTGCAACAAGGGGGAGCTGTCACACAGGAAATGGGGGATCCTGTTGGAGCCACAGAAAGACAGCCCAGGGAGGAAGAGCAGGCGGTAGCTCAGGAGTGTGAAGCCCATGACCCAGGCAGCAACAACCAGGCAGAGGCAGAACTGAGGCTTCATGGTGGCAGCGTGGAGCAGGGGTTGGCAGATGGCAACACAACGGTCAAAGGACATGATAACAAGCAGGACAAACTCTGTGGAGCCCAGAGCAAAATAGAAATAGGATTGGGCAAAGCAGCTGCTTAGTGAGATGTGTTTCAACCAGGTTATTCTCATGTAACTTGTGTGTCCAAAGTAGAGCATTGGCAGAATTTCCGTAGGTTTTGTTGAGCCACATTATTTGGGTCACTGGAGACCCAGGGATGCATATGCTTAGCATAGGACAGGAATAAAAATCAACTGGAGACCTTTCTCACCATTTCCTAAACAGAGTGCTGACTCAGAGGAGGCTTGAAGAGTTTTTCCATCACATTTGAGTCAATGGGTTGAGGTGGCATGGGAACAGATGACCAAGATGTCATTCCCATTTTCCCTGTTTCTCTGGTCACACTGATGGATGTTTCTTCACTTTTGTTCTACTTTAATATGAAGCACATCAATGTTTCAGGACAAGACTTGACTTCTCAGCTTGAGACTTCCAGAGTCAGGGTGTTCAGGGCCTGTGAAATTATCAGTAGCTGAGCTAAAGTTTTTATCCATCACAGGAAGCAACCAGTGAGTTAGAGTTTAAAAGGACCTTATCAGAGAGATAAGATGGTCTTAGAGAGGATCAGCTTCTATAGTCTGCTGTGTCTGCAGGAGATGCATGCCTGAGAAGAAGAATATAATATTTAACCATTGACACATCACATAGCTCTCATGCAGAACCAGACCTGAAATGTATTTTTATTATAACTTGATGTTTTTGTATAAAATTCAAGGGATATTAACACATGGTTTTGGTAGAGGTGGTTTGGTATCTGATTTCCACTGAAAGCAGTTTGGTTAATAAATTCATACACTCAAGGAGATATCGTTAAAATAAATCCTGAACTATTTTATCACAATATTAATTTGTAAGATTGTATTTTGTTTTCATCTCCTTTCTTTTAAACTTTATATCCATATGGCACTTAGTAACTGCAAAGAGCTCCAAAAAAGAAATGGAGCAACTGACGAGCAATTACTGTCTTACCACAAATTTTGATCACTTTCTTCCTTGCTTCATGTGGGGGTGATTATGAGATTGATAGAGCAGCTACGCCATGTAGCAATGGTACCAGTTCTACACTACCTTTGCAAGAATTTTGGGACAACTGATCCATGAAATTGTAGGCTACAGTTGTTATGGAGACCTGTTACACAGATGCTCCTTCTTCACCTGTGCCTTTTACAGGAGAGCAGTGTGAAGCATGTGGCTTTAATATGAAGTGAAGTTTTATGCCTGAGCCCTCTGCATTTGATTTTGCCTAGATGGAAAAAGAAAACAAACAAACAAAAAGTCTGGAAACATTTGCGTTTTCAGTGAATATCTTTTTAATTCACTTTGCATGTTCAGTGCTGTGAAGTCTGTCCTGATGACTTAGCAGTCATCTCAGCTACAGACATCCTCAGCTTGTCACTTAATCAAGGTGCAAGACTTTCGGTGAAAATGGGATGTTCTTGCATTAAGCAAAGAAACCCAATCTGCCGCTCTCCCACAATGCAGAGAAAAGTGTTCAGCCTTGCAGGGGCAGTGCGCATCCAGGTGCTTCTTTGTTTGCAGCTGCTAAACCAGCAGCTGTAGACCAGGAAAAGCAGCTCTGCTCTGTCTTGTTCCTTGACTGAGATGTGGGCAATGTGGGATGTGGATTGGGAAACTCAAAGTGAAAAAACAAATAGGATCATCACATGTGACACTGGTATAAAAGGAGGGTCATGTTTGCTTACAAAACTTTGGTGGCCAAAACTGGTCTTCATGCTAAATTTCATCTCACCATAAAAATCAGGCAGCGATTCAGAAGTCCTTCATTAAACAAACCAGTAAAACCTGACTGCAATTTTCAAATACATGCCATGGCATCTAAGGACTCTGTTGGTCTTGGCACCTTTTTGATCTACATTTTCTCATGTCTGTGATTGCAAGATGTTAGGGAAAACAGGGTGAATCTGTAATACCATGCTTGAATGCACAGAAACTACTCTCAGGTTACTACCATACAGGTACATACTTTAACAGAAATACTCACAGAATATGCTGAGTTGGAAGCGATCCACAAGGATCACTGAGTCCCCTTTCTAGCCCTGCACAGGGCAATGTGTCTAAGGGTATCATCCAAATGTTTCTTGAACTCTGTTAGGCTGAGTGCTGTGACCACTTTCCTGGGGAGCCTGTTCCAGTGCCCAACTGGAACTGTCCAAGTTCTTCAGTGGCTGAAGAACTTCTTTCTAATAAACAATCTAAACCTTCCCTGACACAACTTCAGGACATTCCCTTGGGTCCTGTCACTGGTCACCACAGAGAAGAGATANAAAATCAGGCAGCGATTCAGAAGTCCTTCATTAAACAAACCAGTAAAACCTGACTGCAATTTTCAAATACATGCCATGGCATCTAAGGACTCTGTTGGTCTTGGCACCTTTTTGATCTACATTTTCTCATGTCTGTGATTGCAAGATGTTAGGGAAAACAGGGTGAATCTGTAATACCATGCTTGAATGCACAGAAACTACTCTCAGGTTACTACCATACAGGTACATACTTTAACAGAAATACTCACAGAATATGCTGAGTTGGAAGCGATCCACAAGGATCACTGAGTCCCCTTTCTAGCCCTGCACAGGGCAATGTGTCTAAGGGTATCATCCAAATGTTTCTTGAACTCTGTTAGGCTGAGTGCTGTGACCACTTTCCTGGGGAGCCTGTTCCAGTGCCCAACTGGAACTGTCCAAGTTCTTCAGTGGCTGAAGAACTTCTTTCTAATAAACAATCTAAACCTTCCCTGACACAACTTCAGGACATTCCCTTGGGTCCTGTCACTGGTCACCACAGAGAAGAGATAAGTGTTTGCCTCTCATTACGACCTTGTAGACTGTGATGAGGTCTCCCCTCAGTCTCCTCTT
>VYZS01071813.1:34735-52733 GCA_013400695.1 Neodrepanis coruscans | reverse complement strand
GCCAGCACCACCCATCATTACTTTTGCTCTCATGATACCATTTATATTAATTTTCTAGCTTGACAGCAAAGTTGGAATGTTAATTATAAAATTAACGAGGAACTGGAGGTGGCTAAAAATTAGAATTACTTGAAAATATATGTTTATATCCTATGGGATTTGAAGGTCAGAGGCACAGCACTTTCTGCATTTCTTTGCAGAGACATTTCTGGAGTTCCATCACCTCGCTAGTTTTATATTTGTGTAGCTTCTTTGCATTGTTCTAAAATACAAACACTACACAGTGAACATTTCTACATTAAGAAGTTTCTGATCTTTAGCAAGCATTCTTGAACCTCTGTCTAGTTGCTCTCTTGTTATTCAACTTACATAACTTTGTCTTCTATTAATTTTTTTTTTCATTTTTATTTCATAAGTTTGTCTGAATTCAGTTCTATTTGTCAACATTTTTTGATAGTATGCTGAGAGTTGAACTTGGTATTTTTAGTGCAGTTAATATAATTCACTCAGGGTGAACTTCAGTACCTTTGTTCTGCTGTGCAGCATTTTGGTCAATGCAACCAAAATGGTACGTAACTTTTTTTCTAAAATTTCTTCTAATTTGGTGCCTGCTAATGTTCATGTATCCTCAAGAGTATTTTAGTGTTCTCAGTTTTCCTTTCCCCTTCCTTTCGGTGGTGCTGCATGTAGCAGATGTGAATGTAGTAAATTGTTTCCTCCCAACACCCCCCGAAACAATATTATCTCACAGAGTTCCAAATTAAATCTAGGTGTGTTGTGGCCCTTGTTGCACAGGATGACAAACAGGTTTGTCATAACAATCCCTTTGGTGCTATAGGTCGGTGAATTCTGGATGCTTGTTTTTACTTCTCTTGGAAGTTTCATTTTAATGTCAACTGCAAATTTTGTTAATTCCAGATCATTAATGAAGATATTAAGTAAAGTCATATTTGGCATATATCTCTACATCTGATGAGAAACTTCCTTCTAACTCAATTAATTTTTTTGTATTATTATCCTTTCATAGGAATAGTTTCAACTGTTTTAAATTCTCCTAGACAGTATAATGTATAAATGAGTTTATTTTTCATTTCAAATTCTGTCTTTGAAAGGGAAGAAAAAGCCAAAGCATGGGACCATATTCAAAGATGATATCACTTATTCCTTCAGCTCTTTGCAGATAAATTTCAGCCTTTGAGCCTCTCAAAGATTATGGGCAATGTCTCTTTGCAACCATCTCCTTAACATTGTTGATCCTGACAGTTAATTTCAGGACCCAGGACAACTGGTTTTCCTGAGTTTCTTGCCTAGCTTTTTATTTCCTCAGTAGTTGCAGAAACTTCATAGAAGTTACAATTTCCTTAGAGGTATTTGCCATCTGAACCATGTCATACTCTTCAAAGCTAATCCAGACTTTGAGGAAATTCACCAGCAGGAGACATCTTCTATCCTGAACCTTTTAAGTACCTGACAATGCACATGTTGCCTTACCACAATTTTTCTGATGTAAACTACTTCAGTCCATCTCTGTTTTGACTCTCTGAAGTCCAGAGATTCTGGTACATGTGCTATCCTGTTGCATCAATAAAAAGTCACATCTCCTTTTTTCCTGGTCAGACTTACTAGCTTTTTACCACTTCCAGGTTGATGATCTTCAGATTTACCTTCTTAATCTTATAAAATTCTCTATGAATGCGCATCTTGTTTCTGGTGCTTACCAGCAGGTACATCTTTTTTGCTGTGTTGCATCAGGACAGAAAAATAAAATTTCTAGAACATCATCTAGAATGGATGTTGTTATTGCATCTGGCTATCAGTTTAGCTGGCTGAAGAGTCAAGCAATTGAGTATGTTGGTTGTGTTTTGGGGTTTTTTTCCAGCAGATACAGTATGAAAAAAACTGGCATTTTATTTAACTTTTTAGATTGGTTTGGAGAACAGCATAATAGTAAAGATTTTACAACATATGACATCATCACAGTCTAAAGGTTTGCAGTTCTTTTCAAATGTATATAGGAACAAATGTATATAGGATAAAGAAGAAGAGTAGGAGTTTTATATTTCCTTATACAATGAAAGATGTGGGAATATCACACATATTTTCCCCTGACAAGTTTTGTGGTGAATTTCAATTATTTCATCTGAAATATCAAGGTGTTTTAAATTCTGGCATTTGTTTTGTTTTTAATTGGAAAAAATATTTTTAAAAAGTTGTCTTACTGTTATTTCTTGGTTTTCCCATTTCTGTTACATGATCCTGTGCCGATAAGACTACACAAGTGTATTGTGTTACTGCTAATCTAAAAGTTAATTATGGTGAAAGTATATGTATGGCTTTTGTGTGGAACAGTATAGATTTTATAAGACTTTAAAACCCAGTTTAGCAGATCAATTAGAGGAGCTACAAGTTTATAATATATTATGCATTGCAAATCCAGGTGGAGTAAAAAGAATCCAGACATACTATGGTGAAGGGAGCTCTCAAACTGCGGTACTATAAGAAGCAGATGGAATTTGCATTTGATGCTAGAACTTCCCTTTCTTTAATCTAGTGAAGATGTGTTGCATAGCTCTTTCAGTATATTAGTGAAGTATTTTAATATGAATAATAGCATGACTAGCAATGTTTATATGTTAAATAATCCTCCTTAAGGGCTTTGATTGAATGTGATATGAAATAAAAATACATAAGTAGATTTTGCACATATATTAATTGAGAAAATTTTAAGACTGCAGAACTGAACTGAGATTTTAATGCAATGTGTCAAAGCACAGGAGTAAAATTTCCTCATAAATAAATGAAAAATAAATAGTTTAATTAGTTGTTTTTCCCTTTTCCATTTTCCAAGGCAAATTAATTGTAATAGTGAATCTATTCTGCAGTATCAGGATAGAAAGGGAATGAGGTTTTTCCCTTGATTAAGCCAAGGCATTTTATTTGCTTGCCATTATCTGAATTATATTTTGTCCAAAGTGGTTCTAGACATCCAAAACAAAATAACGACACAAACCTCCAGCCACCCCCCTCTCAGTCCCTACGCCGGCTGGCACATAACTGCCAGCCTTTTACAAGGTGTTAAAGTACAGTGATTATGTTATCTCAGCTTTTTTTAAAAAAAGGCATTGTTAATTTAACTCTCAGTAATCTTACTTCATTTTGCCGGCATTGAAGTCCATAGACCTGACAAAATTTTTTTATTTTTTTAAAGCAGCTGTTGAAAATAACCTGGTTTAAAGAGTTCAGGGCTGAATGTGAGGAATTCATCGTTACATATTTACTGTCTGAGGCTGCTATAGCTGTAAGGTTTTTCAGATGCCATTGATCTATTGCGCATGTTCACTCCCCGGGTTGCAGGATGTGCTTCTATTTGCATAAGGCCCTGGGCAAGATTCTTTCGTGCATTGATTGGCCTGTCCAAGAGAGCCTGATGTGCTTCTGCATTGATCACCCTGTCTTTTCTTGGAAGGCAGTGTTTTGCTGAGTTCATCTCAAACATTCTAGGGAGAAGGGAAAACTCTACTGCAGATGTCTCAATTTTATTCAGATGTTCCTTTGAGGACAGGCATTTCCTTTTTCCTTTTTTTTTTTTTTCCCTGTTCCAGGATAACTTGCTTTAATTTGTTTGGTTTGGGTTGGGTTTTTTTACTTAATTTGGATGCAGTTGTAGTGCAACATAGACTAGAATTTACTGTAAAACTACATTAAATAAAATGGCCATTATTTACACTAATACTAATAGTGTAAAACACATGCTGTGTTTTTCTTTCTTTAAAATAATGGTGATAGCTTCCAGCAAAAATCAAAACTGCTCTGTCTTCAAAGAGTTCACAGTTATAAATGAAGAATTAATCTGTGTGCTGGTGTCTTTGCTTAGATTAATATTGTCAGTTTTTAACTTGAGTGATTCATACTAAATTTTCTTCAGCATTAGAAAAATATTCTAGAATTATAATGCTAGTCATAAAAACATTCTAAAAAATTTTGATGGCACCTTCATCATAGAACTGTGGTTGAATTTGGTTTTCTAGGGGCACATTCCAAAAGGATCGTGCAGCTAAATTGCTTGGAAGATAAGTGATGGATCAGCTCAGTGTTGGTCAAAGGGGACAAATACTTCCCTAAGGTGTCCTTGGTGTTACTGGCATGGTCTGTTGGGGACTGTCTTTCCAAACCCAGGTTTAGCAGCCAGGTTCTTTACTCACTCCTAGTCTGCAGACTCTCCTTGCTTTCCATTGCATTTTTTTCTCTGGAGAAAAAAACCCGAAGCAGTTGCCCTATTTAAGTAGAGGCTAAAACTAGACAAATTTTTTATTGAATTGCATAGCAAATAATAATGATTTTTTGTTTTCATTGCTTTGAATTGCACTTCTTTTTTAATGTACTTAGTAGTTATTTTGGTATTTTGCAGTATTCTGCTAAGTACAATCTAAGTGAAATTTTTTGTTCTAATTGTGAAGCAAGTGCTACAGAGAAAAAGAAATTTAAAATTTCAATGTTGCTGTGTATGGTAGATTTGTGTGAATCTATGGAAAAGGTTAACAAGTCTATAGTTTATACTAGCTCAAAATTAAATTTAGTTATATAATGCACATTCCTCAAGATACCTTTTTTTGTAATTAAAGAAACCTTTCTGCTTTCTGCTTCTCTTTCCTACAGACTTAAGTAACTTTTTGCAGTATTAACAAATATTTCTAAATCAGGTAGTTCAGGAGATGAAACCCATAGGGAAAAGCATCCACCTTCATTCAAAAAGCCTACATGCATCTATCACAGTGTGCTGTTCTGTGCATTTCATACATCTCCACATGCTGTACACATGTTGTACGTAGTATTGGTATAAAATTTGTAGTAAGTTTTAGCAGAGTAATTTTCTGCATCATCAAAGACCTATTGATGCTGGTAATGCAAGATATGTGTTTCAATCCTACACTGCTTTCCCCTGACCTTTTGCAGATCAACACATTCCCCTTCAATTACTTCTCTTCCACCCAAATGTATCCCAAATGAAACTTTCCAGCGTGTCAGCAGCAAACACTCGATGTGTGCCCTTACACTGCATCCGTACCTTCCCTCCTTTTTCTGCTAAGCCAGTGCACCCTCGCCACCCACTTCAAACAGCAGAAGTGCCCAGGTCCCCAAAAAAGCCTCCACTATGATTTTAACCCCCCTTGCAGTGCAGAGATAATGAGTAATGCTGAGAGGATGTCAGTCTTTTGCTTCCTCTTTTTTTTTGCTAGTGTCACTCATGCCACACAGATGCCCATGTCAGGCTGTGCCTTGTTCATGCACTCCCTGTATTCAAGCGAGCAGTACATGTCCTGAGCTTTGATTAAATAACAACTGCTCTTCTCTGCAAAATTTAACTTATGCCAGCCAGCCTGATGTGTAACCTTGTGTCACATTTTCTGCAGTAGGTTGACATCCTCAGACATGAGGGATCAAGCGGTACTACAGCAAGCAACCTTGTCCTTTTCTTAAAATAGCTGTTAGAATCTTTGCAGATGATAGGGGAAAGTAATAAAAATTTTCTTCATATTTGTAAATATCTAATTGTGCTTTCACCTTCCACCTCCCAAACCATTTTATGCTGAGCTTAACCATGCTAGGGTTTGGGATGGGCAACACCGTCTCCTAAAAAAATATTTAGTGATAATAGCTGTACATGGAGCATCTCAGTAATATGCAGTTGAATTGTTTTGGTTGCTGTTGCTAACTTTTTGAGAGTGCTAAACTGCTGCTAAAATTTAATGACAAAATCTTCTAAATCTGGTTTTATTTGGCTGCATTCTGATATTAAGCCTAAATGTGTATATTACATTCAGAGGTTTTAATGAATCTTACACAATTAATTTTTTATCAGCAATTTTACCCTAGTGATTATATGAAGATGCCTAAATATATACATATTGTCATTCTGAACCTGTTTCCAAGCATTTGTCTTTTGACCTAATACATACTTGCTGCCTTCAACTAAAGCGGTAATCAACTTGTAGTATGTGTTGCAGTCTTTTTGTAAAATCCTAATTATGTACATTTTAAAATGCAAGGATGGGAATAAATGTGTATTAGTGCTTTAAATGAAAAAACAATACAAGCATCTTGTGGTGTGAATATATTTATAGTCATTTGCACTTTTTATGCAAATGAAATTGAGCAACACTCTCAGGCTTCAAATTTTTTAATTTTTGTTTTTACACTATTAGAAGACTTGCTTATATGAGATTTCTTATAGATCTTGTTATACTATTCAGGCCATTTTCCATGTGCCTGTAACTGGTGCCATCCTGTATTGTTCTTTTATACCTTTTGTCTGTTTCCTTATTTTATTGCCTTTACTTCACAGAAGATGAGAATGCTAATGAGCCTATGACATATACCATCATTCACAATACGAACAGAAACCTTTCTGTCTTTGTCAAATGTTTATGCAATAAAACGAAAAATTAAACTCAGCATTGAAACCGTTGTAATTTCAGTTTGAATAAAAGATCTACTGAAGTTTTGTAAAATTTTTCCCATCAGAGAGAAATTATTGAGAGTGCTGGGAGACTATTTTTATATTCAAAGACTAAAATTTGAGGTAATTTGTTAGAAAACATAGAAATTATCTTAGAAAATTCTTGATACTGGACCATAACAAAGTCCAGTGTTAGCCTTCAGTTAACAAAGAAGGGAGGAAGATGTCAAAACACTCATTACACGTTTATTTATAATTTCTGTTGTATTCAAGACCTTCTAACTCCGTTCTGGCCACTCCAGTTTAGCCCTTCTGCCGGTGCTGCCTGTACTGTGTATTCAGCAGTTGCTGTTAGACACCTTCAGAGTGAGTGATTCTGCCGGGCTTTCTGACGCGTGCTTTCACGCATGGCCTGCTACTTCACACTCATTTTTTTCTTTTCTTTTTTTTTTTTTTTTTCCCTTGAACTGCCTGCAACATTAAATATGCCTCGGACGTGTCGGGCTCAGTGCGTGTGTGTGTGCTTGTGTACGTGTGCATAACACATGGGCACAGGATGGTAACTGTATACTGCCGTGGGCGGAGGTGGGGCGCTATGCAAGAGTGCGGGATCGCGAGATCGCCTTTCACGCACCTCTGTGGAGACACAGCCCGCGCGGAGACACAGCCAGCGCCCACGCGGTTGTGATGCTCCCGCTCCCGCGGGCGGTCCCCACGATGCTGCGGGGAGTGGGTCTCAGCAGCCGGTGACACTAGAGGGCACTGCTTGCCGCCGGTTGCAACTTCCTTGTGGGACAGCGGGCTGAATTCTGTAATCTTACGTTAATTAGCAATTGAATTCTTATTAGAAAGTCTAGTCTGTTTAATTCGTTATTGTTTTGGTTTTAGCCTTTTGTTAATGTTATGGATGGAGTCATATGCAGAATCAATTAAACAAATGCAGAATCGATTGTCCCATACTGTCCCAAACAATTTTATTAAAAAAAGAAAACAAACAAACCCCCCAAATATACAAAAAAAATCCCCAAACAAACAAACAAAAAAACCCAATTACAACTCAAAATGTTATTCTTGGGAAAGCCAGAAGGCTGTTTACCCAGCCATGGGGTTTAGATCCCTTGCCAGCTGTGCTTCCAGCCAGTGAGTGTGATGCACAGTGTTAGAAATGCATCAGGGAGATTCTTGACAAGTTAGGGTGATTTATTTCGACAAAGGTCAAGAAAAGATAAGCAGAGGACAAGAATAGAAAATTTAAACGCTCCATGTTCTGAATATGTAAAACATGTATCATTTACATTACCATTGGAAAAATGTTTCTCAGTTACAGAATACTAAATCACCTGCATTGTTGCTCCAAGTTCAAGTGTTTCTTCTGTATATGGATTCATTTGTTTTGAATGGGAGTTACAAAAGAGGTCAAATAATCAAGTTAATCAGGCTAGCAAAACCAGATATAATTTCTCAAGGATCAGAAAATTAATACCAATTTTAGATATGTTATCAAAATAATAACAATTTTGCTCAATGTGAAAACACCGAGTAGTGCTATTAGCTTGCCCATTTTCTTTTCTACGAAATTCCAGTACTGAAGTTCCAGAAATCAAGTCTCATGTTTTTAATTATTCATTGATTAAGCTGTGATTTGGAATCAGGCTCTATATCAAATCTTTCTTTTGTTATGTCTCCCTAGTGTTTAGCCTTAATATTTCTTTCTGATAAAGTGACTTTGGGTTAGTGTTTAAATTTTCTTACACTGTGTTCATAAATGTGTGTAGTTAACAGGTGGATTGACTGATCCCTATAAGTGAACTGTTAGTCGAGGTGATGGCTGTTGGTGTAACTAAAGGTTTTTCCAGATAAAGTTTTTCTTTCTCCCTTATGTTCTAGATTTAAGATGTTTGAAACATAGGGATTGTCTTACATAGAAAAAGTAACTTTTTAATAAACTTCTAAAATACTGTTCTAGCAAGAGCTCATCGCCATTAAAAGGCAAGCCAATGTTACAAGAGGTTATGTTTTATGCAGAGTGAATTGAAAGTATTGTATTTTAGTCCAGCATAATTGCTTCCAAATGGTAAAGTGATTTTGAGCCATTACAGTTCAGAGCAATTTCTTTTTAAACAGTGAGGTGAGTATATGCCTTTCTCAAAAGTCATTCTGGAAGTTACTGCACAACTTCAGAGGATAGTGTAGTGTGTTTATTATAAATATATAGGTTTCCTAATTATTTCTGTATGATCATATAGTATCTTAGACGGTCTGATCGTCTACCCAATGTTTAGTAATAGATCTGTCATTTTAGAAGAGTGAGCATCACCTAGTTTTGCTTTATCAGTTCATAAGCAGAAAGCAATAAAAAAAAGATGTTTAATCAATACAGTACAACTCTTTTTGCATTCACCATTTTGTAATTTGAAATCTTATTGTGTACATATTAATGGTCTATAAGCAGTAAGATACCAGAACTGCTATAATAGGATTTTCCTTCTTCTGGCAGGATGTTGCTTATGGCTATAAAAAGTTAATTTCAGATCCTGATACGCTTGCATTAATTTTTGTGACATTGGCTGAGTATAGTACAGCGAAGAAAAACCTGAATATTGCACCACTACGGTGTAGCTACTTGTTTATTATCTACAACCAGAGGAAGCATCATTAGTGTGTAGGCCACAGTGTCTGGGAAAAAGTAGAGCTAGAAAACTGGCAGCAAAGGTCTCCCAGATTTCTTCCCAAGGGTCTTGAGAAGAAGACCAAGGAGGAAAAGGAGAAACAACAGCTTTATCGTCTCCTAAAGGCAATTTAAATGGGTCTTGGCATACTTGGGAGATCCTGTTCATGCATTAAAATAATATTTGATGATGAAACTATAGCACATACTAAACCTTCCTACTTCTGAATTAAGAAACAATTTTTGTGATTGTATGATTTATGTATGAAAAACAAGTTATTTAGATACTTCAGTAACGTGTTTATATTCTTTGGGGTATTTGCTGACAAAAGGAGCATGTCTCTTTGCTTGCTGGTGAGGGATCTGTTGACTCCACAGCTATGTAAAAACCTCTCATCAGCACCTATTTTAATCAGCAAGAACTTTACTATAAATCATTATCAAGAAAAGCATTGTGCTACACTTTTATACCAATACATTTATTTTGAAATTAATAGGGAAAAATAATACAGGAGCTTGTGCTTAAGATGGGCTAATAAGCGTGCCCATGAGATTTTCCTTTTCAAGCACTAAATGAAAGCTTTTGCATTGCTAACAGGCTACAAAAGTTGCTTAGGTAATAAGACTCTCTTTCTCTTATCAGTAAAAAGAAAAGGGGAGGGATGGGATGGCTCAAGGGATTGGTAATCAGATTACAAAGTCTTTCACTTCTAGGTCACTGGTTCAAATCTGTCCCCTGTTTACTTGTGACCAAAAGCTGTTCCCATCTGATGGCTTTTCAGTAGCCTTTGTGCAATTCATGAATGATCTATATCCAATGCCTGGTGAAAATCACTCCTAGCCATTGCGTTGGGAGTCTCAACTGAAACCCTTTAAGTAGGAATAAGTGACCTGCTTATGCATTGAAGGGTTTGGTGGGTTTATTTTCCAGAAGATAATTTTAATAATTTAGTGGAGCAGTGCAACTGAATCTTTGCTGTCACAGATGCTCTGGGCTACAACGGTAGACCCTGCTTTCCAGCACTGAAACCATCACTTCCCACTAGCATTGCTTTGTAAAAAGTTTTTGCTATCTTACTTAAGAATTGTACTGATATCTCTTAATTTCAGCCGCACAGTATCACTCCAATCTACTTTTATATTAATCCAGAATGGAAAAAATCATGATTGAGGGGGAAAAAAGGACACATAAAAAGAAAATTACTAAATTTGTTCATCTTAGGAGAAATATCATACTTATTTGTAAAATTGATTTTGGCAAATAGAGTGTGAACGCATTTTTATTGATGGTTTTAGTGCTACAGTAATGCTGTGGAAGCTGTGAGACTGCAACTTCAGTGGGCTCTCATGCTGTATGTAACTTAGACAATGATGGGATGCTCAGATAAATGTTGTAATAGCTTTATACATTAAAAACAAGGAAAAACAGAGAATTTCCTGGTACCTGCAAAAAAACCCTTGGCAAGTGTGTGTTTTCTAGTGCTGTCTCTTAGTGGTGCTTACTGTCTGATATTTAAATAATGGGCTTACAGACTTTGCTCTTGTCAGCATTTTGAAGTGCTATTTTCCTTAAGGTAGGGGTATGCTAGAGTACAGTTGCCATAAAGGGAATATAATTTCTGATTCATTAATATAGGAACTTGAATTGATGACTCTCTGCTATATGTGCATTTCTGTAGAAATCAGTGATAATTTAGAGGTGTGTTTATGCCCATAGGGATACATACAACCTATCATAAAACTATTACCTTTTCCCTAAAACCTGTATTTCTTTTGAGACAGTAGGCATGCCACATATATGATGCATTAGATTTTTGCAGTAGATTTTTTTTGCACAGAGCTACGCATTTCATCAAATCTAAATGATATCTCATCAATACAAGCCTCATTGGATCAAATGGGTCATATCAGCCATTACTGTCTCATTACTGACATAAACTTTGGAGTTTGCCGACTACACTTCAAAAGAAAAAACATGTACATGCTGAGCTTGGTGGGCACCAACAAGTGGAATGCACATTTAGCACGGGGCTGGCATAGGTCTTTGTTCTCCGAAGAACACGTCCTTCAGTGCTGGGAGTAAGCTGCCTAACATGCTTATAGCTTCACCTTTGAAACCTAAGCTGAAAGAGTGTGCTGATAAAACCTATGTACTGCAGCATATATTCATACCCATGTTTCACAAGAATAGCTCAGGTGGGATTTACTGCCACTATTTTCACACTTAGTCTTCAACAGCCAAGCTATCTGGCCTGCAGTGCAGAGTGATCCCCCCCTGAAAACTGCAGCAAGTGCGGAAGAGGAAAATCCCAGACAATGTGTTCATGGTCCAAAACACATTCTCACCTAGTAATGCATCAGTATCAGACATGTGGGATGAGGAGATCATAGACCTGTGGGACCTGGAGTAACTGTTGTGGTGTCCCACCAGAAAGCTGGGGCTGTCCTGGCTCCTGCAGGAGCAGTGTGTCTCCTTGTCCTAACAGCTTGTCATAGAGTGTTTTGTGGGCTGTTCATAATGTTTGTGTCAAGCTTACCTGAACCTGCCTCTCTGGCCCCATTATCAGGGGAGGGGAGGGGAATGCATGGGATCTAAGATTAACAATAGAAGGAGTGAGGGTGAAAGGGACTGCCGGCTTCACAGGGCTGTTTGGCCCAGGAGTGCAGATTTGTAAGCCAAAGCCATTCATTTCAGAAGATCACACAAGGATTATAGAAAAAAATAATCTGAAAACATTGGCAGTGCAGCTATTAGGCTCAAGAAAGCTTCCTTTTAAGCCTGGCATAAACCTTCACTCCTTTTACAGAAGGAAGTCTGGTTAGCTCAGGTCCTCTGCTCTGAGGTGGCATCAGTGTGTTAGGAACGGGCGAACTCAGGGTAGGTTTAGCAGAGTAAAGTTTGTCTAGATTTCAGAGTTTTGTGAGTTTAGAAAAGAATTTGGTTAAACTGAGATAGCCTCCCAGCAAGGCATTTTCCCTGGTGAGCTTAAAAGGACTTTTATATGGCTCTAAGTGCATGCATATAGATTGAGCTGTGATTTGGCACTATATGTGTTTCTAAAATATGTTAAGAACTGACGCACTCCATTGCTACACCCCCTCCCTAAACATGCAGAAGTCTTCAAGTTGTTGTGTCTGATGAATAAACTTATTTAAGTACTGGAGATTTGACTGAGGTATCATTTTTATAGGAGGACAGACATGGATATTGAAGCTCCCAGAGATGGATGCTGTGAACCGTATTTGGTGTCATGGTCCAATTATGTGATGACTTTCAACCAATGGCGTAATAAGGCCAGACTGCTCGTGGTAGTGGGCTGCTTATCAGACTCTGCTCTGCCCTGCATAAGCTATGGTAGTGGTAGTAGTAAAATAAAGACATGGAAAACTTGTCCTGGTTTTCAGTGAAGAGAACTTCGGAGGAAAAAAGAGTAGAAATAAAGTTTGTGGTTGCTTTCTTTTTAGTGTTGTTTATGAACCTTATGAGATCAGAAGGTCATGGGGAGTATCTTGCTAGTGATGTGTAATGGTTTGGAAATAAACACCAGGGGTGGCTCCAGCTGCCTTTGATCTAACTAAATGGCTATTATGTATATTCTATTTAACTTATTCTAAAATTAGGAAAAGGGCATACAGGAATGCTTCTCTGTGTGCTAGATTTTAAACTTCCGACTGTGTGTTCAGGGCAAAACAAAAGGAAAATAGTTCTCTTCGAAGGAGCTTATCATTTGGTAGATGTATAACACAAAGCAGGCATGAAATGCTGTGGGAAAGCATTTCTACGTTATTGCAAGTTTTTAACATTTTAATTTTTTATCAATGAGGGCCAGAATTTGCAGATTTCACTCAGTGTCTTTCCACAATATCTGTGAAATTTTAAATGGGACTTCATAAGTTGAAAATTATGAGCCATTAGCTTAAAATGGTGGACAAGTAGTTAAATCCACCCACAGCAGGCCTTTTTTCAAAGTACACTGGCCAGAAACTGTGCAAAGTGTGTGCAGTGTGTGCAGAAAGTTCGGAGATACTGCTTTTGCTTTAGTATAGTGGTGACTGGTCTTCAGGGTTCTGCAGCATCCTGAGAAGCTCCCTGAAGACCTTGTGGTCACAGGACATGACAGTTTCTTCAGGTATTGTGTGATGGACCAGAGACATTTACCACAGCAGCTCTCTCTGTTGACTCCTCCTGTGGTGAAAGGGGAGGGTTGCCCAATGCCCCCTGTGCCCTCTCAGCTTGCCCACTAGTGTAGTCTGGTTTCAGGAGCAGCCAGTGTGGCTTATCTCACAGCTATGAGAAAGTCTGGGTCTGGTAAGCTGAGTGCCACCACCAGAGGCAGAGTCTGATATGAAATTTTCAGAAGGACTTTTCCATTTCCTAACAGCCTTGAAAATAAACATGCAACACTCTTAATATGCCAGTCTCTCTTTGAGTCTTGTAAGTACAAGAGTTTGGGTTATTTCACCAGAGAAAGACTATGTGTGACAAATGAGTACCTTCCTACAGGGAAAGCTGGGAATATTTGGTGCTTTTTTTTGCAGTATCCATTGTCCTCACTCTTAGGCACAAGAGCAGAACACTGATTATGCTAAGAAATGACACTCCTTGTTCTTATTTACCTGGCATCACTTCTCTGAGTGATGTCATAGGTAGTACCAGGTGATTTGCGGTGTTTGATGAGCAGGCTTGTGCTGAGGCAGTGTAGAGTGAGTAGCACAGACCAGTCTCCTCAGAGGATTATGTAGAAGTAAATTATGTGAGGAAGCTGATGACAAGGATGATGCAAGGTCACTGAACAGGCCAGGAGGAGGAACACAGAAAGATTTCTTGGCAGTTAAACAGCATCCAAGACCTCCGTGATGCTTTCATAGCCAGGGATGCTGTGGTGGAAGTTGTGTGTTGCTGCAATACTCCATCTCCAGACCTGATGGAGACCAGGTTCATGCCCAGTGTCTCTGGAGGATGGAGGGTCTGAGCTTCTTTTGCTGGTACAGCTGTACCTGATGGCTACTGGCACAGGACATGGACCAGACACTTAATTTGGAATGTGTACTCTTTAGTACTCTGCATTGGAAGTTCTCTTTCTGAATCCCTTATATCATTATTTTTCTCTTTTATATAAAACTATATTTTATACAGTTTTACATCCTTCAGGCTAGTTCAAAAAGCCCTTCAGCAAATGAAAGATTTCTCCTCCATGGAGACTTAGCCTTGCTGCTGCCTCCCTGCCTCATGAGTGGGTGGAAAACCTTGTTTCAAATCTGGCATGTCTGATAAAGAGGGCTGATAAAAAAATTATCCGGTATTTCTTCTACTTTACTGTTTTTTTCAGACTTTGAAGGTGTCAGTCATATTGGTGTTGAAACTAGATGATCTCTAAGGTCCCTTCCAACCCCAACCATTCTGATTCTATGATACTGTGGTCTGCTTTGTGTAATTTGTGTTTCTGCCACATATAGGCATACTTTTTTGTGAAGGAGTATGCAAGCAGCAGCAGCATTTTAGTGGGAAAGAAGAGGGAAGCTGTTGCTCCAATCTTTTGGCTGCCTGCATTAGCAAATCACAATTTGTCATTCCTTAACCGCAAAGAAAGTTATCTCTATGAGTTTGTGTGACCTTAGAAGTTTCTGTTTACATACCCTCTTCAGAGACCTTGCCTGTGGAGAAACTTTTCTCTTCTGGAGTTACTTGGAGGTTGCAAAAGTTGAAGCTCAGGCTTCAAAGGGCAGAAAAAATGAGTTTTGTCTTATCCTGTGGCCAAAGTGGAAATCCAGCTATCTGTGTTTAAATGTCAGACTTTGTGTCCATCTGTGAGATGCTGAGCTTAACACTCAGCTTTTCTCATTTTCTGTTTGTTTTTTATTTTATTGATATCTGATCTCCTAATAAAATTACTACATAGGCTGATATATTTGTGTCCACGTATGATAAAATCAGGGCAGTTCCCTCAATGAATTATCAGTTCTTGCTCAGACACTGCCAGCATTTAGAAATCTGTGAAGGATTTGCCCTTCTTGATTTTAAACCAGTGCAGTTCTCTCTGTTTCTCTAGATAAAGAATGAAATACAAGGAGCTAACTATTTCCTTGAAAAATGCACCAGCGTGTGATTTTCATAAGGCTGTAATAAAGTTTTTCGATGTACCATTCAAATAGAGGCAATGGAGAAGTAATTCCAGTGTACCCTGTTGTATTTGATACTTAACATGTAAACCCAGTTATTTATTGATTGTTTCACATTCATTTCACTAATATGATTGTTCACTTGTGGACTGAGTTCTGGATTTATATATTTTTTGAAACATGAGAAAATTACTTCCTTAACTTACTCCAGGCCATGTTTTTCATTAGATATGAACCATTACCTTTGTTATGGTAAATGTCAAAAGAAAACTCCAGCCTCTTGCATCATTTCATTTCCAAGCCTAGTCTGTTATTAGTTGTGTTACACACTAATTATCAGGAGCAATGTATTTTACCTAATTTGCCATCTCAAAGATTTAAGATCGTTGTGTTTTATTTAACTTTATGTATGTAAGAAATATTCTAAGAACCTACTTATTTTAGTTCAAGGCTTTTAGAGATTTTCACCCTACATGATGCAGAACAGGAACCCAACAAGATAGGCTGAGAGAAGACTTTATTCATCCGTTCTATATGCATACTGTGTTTTTAAGTACAGTAAAGCTGGTCCGCTGTAATTTAATATATGTTCACCTTAAGCAAGCACTTTAGAAAGAACTTCTTTCCTGGTGTGCAAAGGGTTTATTTCTGTCCAGCCTTGCTTCCTAATCCATCTGAAATCACCCAAAGTGACAACTGCAGGGAGATTGACCACACTTGAAGCCCTGGGGCTGAAAATGGTGGTGGTTTGGAGCCAGACGGGGGAGCAGATTAGTGCCTTTGCCCTGGAGCGGTCACATCTCTCAGATGCGTGTACCAGATGGCTGAGATTGGTAGCAGCATAAACAGCCCAGCTTCTATCTGCTGCCACCCTTCAACAGAGCCCGTACAAGCTACGAGCTACTGCAGTGAGTCCAACAGGCAGCAACTGGAGGAGTCATTGTAACTCAGTCATCTCCCTGCACCCCAAGACCCTACCCCTCCCTAATATGGAGGTTCCAACTCCTGTCACTAACAAGAAAGCTGATGGGTTTGAAAACTTGCTGATATTTGCCCATTGATAGGTCTTGGGCAGAGTTCAGCACCTTGCTGAGGTATGGCAGGGTGTCTCTGGTGAGATGTCAGCTTAGCATCATTGCTGGGGGTCAACTGTGCACCCATTGCTGCTCTTAAATGCTGGTAACTGTCCTTGAGGGCTGCAAGATCAGGCTGAAAGTCTGGCATCTGATCTACATTTAAACAAGGAAATGTGTTCAAAATGATGGCTTGTGGTTTGTCTGTGCCACCTAGAGCTGACTAGTGCTGTGAAAATCCTTGATAGCAAGTCTGGGGGAAGAGGCTGAGGGCACTCCTGATTTCTTGTTCATGTCATTTGGAGAGGTGAGGCAGCCTCCTGCCAGGAAATCCCGTGCATCTTTATTAAGAGGATTTATTAAGGGGATGGTGCTTACACAGGTGAATGACAAAGTCAGAGCAGCAAAGATCTTCTGCTGTGCTGGAGATTTAGGTGTAATCATGTGCTTTCATCATCTTGCACTACCCAAATCCAAACTAACTGTGAGTACAAAATGAAATATTTTAGTGAACTATGTGGATTTTTCAAGGATGATTTTCCTGGGGCTCGTGTAATGTACCAAGCTACCTTTAAACAACCCAGTTTGAGTATCAGATGCTTCTCAGTGTTAGCTGTACCAAATGCTGCACATGCTGATTTTGGACACTTCCTGGCAGCTTAAACTAACCCTTGTGGAACTCCACATTCCTTGGACCAGACTGGTTTTTATCCCATATATTAAGGGCAAACCAATGTCTCAGCAGCATAGGAACATAAACATTTACATTGATTAGGCTTCATGTTCTTTTCCAGATTGAGATAGGTAGAAGCTGTTGACTCTTCAGAACTTGATTTTCATGTCAAGGAGATTTCCCCAGTTCAGATCTCCAACTTCAGTTCAGAACTCCTGCTGTCAGGAGGGAGTCCTAACTAGCTGTCTCCAGCTAGACTCAGCTGCTCCATACCTCCTTTTCTGGCCATCACTGCAATTCTCCAGCAGCCTTGACTGCTGAAATATCTTGAGATGCAGTAGAAAAGGAATTAGCTTTTGTTCACTTTAGTTGGGCTTTTAATGGGAAAAGTTTCACCAAACCCTCGTGTCTGCATTTTTGATCTGCAAGGAAATTGCCTGTAGAATGTCAACATTCGTGCTCTAGACAGTGGAGGATGCCCCTGCCACCACCTTGGTTTGATTTGTTCTGTTGCAGGCAAGATGTAGCAGATCAATTCAAAGATTTTTACCCCCATGGTACCATACTAGTTTATGTTATGTGATGATGTGGTGGTTTTACCACAAATTCAGTGATTTTGGAGCAGAGACTCTGAGAGAAATCACAAACACACCCCAAAAATGAAGAAAACACACAAAAATCACAGTTTATTTTGCGCAAACACCAAAACCCGACAAATAAAGTGCAAGACAGACAAACAAATTAAATTTTTCCAGGGCCCGCGTTTGGGGTGAGGACGCTCTGGAGATAGTGCTTGTCTCTCTCTCCCTCTGAGCCTGGCTGAGAGACTCCACGGTAGTAAGAAGAGAGCACGTGGTCTCGGGATCCCCTTAGCCTTGAACCTCTGCCCGGTTTTGACTGAGGAAAACAACTCAAGAAGATTACAAAACCGCGCACCCCCTTCCCTCCCTTTTAGCCCGAGGAGAGATTTAGTGCTGAAAGAGGGAAAAAGGTGTCCTTTGGCCCCC
>VYZS01071813.1:0-11655 GCA_013400695.1 Neodrepanis coruscans | reverse complement strand
AGGGAAGGTAAAAAAAAAAAAAAAAAAGCCAGGAAAAATTGTAAATTAAATATAGCTGTTCACACTGAAGCAATGCTAAAGTCAGGGGGAAAAGGCAAATTAAGGCATTAAGACATTAAAGAGTTAGCACAAGCTCAAGAGTGATTTACATATGCACACTCTGACTTGGCTGGCTCTAATGAAGCTGTCTGCTTTGGGGAAGTTCCCTAAGTAAGTTTTATCCCTGTGTAATAGCCCCTGAACAAGGTGTGAGAGCTGTGTACACCATTATCGAGGTACAGATATTACCTGTAGCTTGACACAAGCAGCAGTGCCTTGAGACTTTCAGCAGTGCCTTGGAAATTAGATACCATGCTTGTTCCATGGGGACAGTCCAGATGCTCTGATCTGCAGAGATACCTGCTCATACACCTCAGAACAGTATGCCAATATGTGATAATGGTGACCATTTATTACTGCAATATTATTCATTCTTTTGTATTATTGTAGAGACCTCGGAGGCAAATTTTGTATATTTTATATTTTTGGGTGTCTCTGAAAAAACTTAACTGTTCTCCAAACTGATAAAGAAGGGTAAAATCTACCAAAATGATCATTTATTGCATTATTAATATTGTTTAATACTTAAAATTGGTACATTTTTATTTTATGATTGGGAGTTTTTTGCACAGAGTTTTTAAAATGGTACATTATGCTCCGAATAAAATTTGTCTTGCAAATAACACATAAATAGAAAGTTAGGAATATTTGCGGTCTTTCAGTGTGTTTTATATAATGGCTTGTATGTTTGGTACAGATCAACAATGTGCTCTCTGGGGCTAAATGCCATTACTCCATTTACATCCACTCACTGCAATGAAGAAAAAATTACCACTGAAAGAGCCAATCATTAAGGAGAATTTCTTTGCTTCATTGCATAGTCTTATATTTTGAAAATGCCTTTGTGAGTGTTTAAAGCCAATTTTTTTCCCCTTTATTTCTTCTCTTTACAAGAAAGGATTTTGGCAGCAGTGAAGATGCTGATGTCTTCTCCCAGCTGAACTGGGGCAGCAGAGACTGCCCCACATGGTGCCAACTTGCTGTTTGTGGCCGCTCTGTCCCATCAGGGAGTTGTCTTATCCTCACACACACACATAAATTATGCTTCTGTGTCAAATACGTGGCAGATTTCAGTACAGAAATAGGAAGACAATAGGCTGTTTTGCCTGGATTGTGGTTGCCACTGGGTGTAAATAATTGAATTACTGTGTAGCACAGTCAGTTGACAAAAAGAGGGTTATCTTTTAAAGAACTGATGCATGAAAAAAGTGTATAAGGTCTTACTGTTAAATCTGTAATACATATGTCTAGTGTATGTTATCTCTGAAGAACATGCAAAGGGCAAGAGGGAGGAGCTTCTCAACCAGCTGATGCAATCAAAATGTCAGATTATTTAAAATAAACTGTTATTTTACACTAAGGTGTGACTATACCAATGCGTTTATATATTTCGCTATATATAGTGTATCATGTACTAGAGACTGGAATGTTAGTGGTTAATGACTCAAAATAGTCCGCTATTTGCAGAGGCAGCAGGGTACTTTGCTGAGGTCGGGTTTTCACTCTGCACAGGGTAGGAGGAGAGTTTTTTCTGTGCTGGGTTTTGAGTCAGAAACGGGAGAAGATCAATAAGAAACAGACCCTAGAGAAGCAGGGCAGTGTTCTTTATTAGGCATGTCCTCCTTTCCATAATGGAGTCAGTTATAAAACTCCTCCCACACACCACCACCCCCCCTCCGAAAGGTGTTGGGACGTTTATATGGATACACAGGACATTCACACATATAGGCCTGAAGGTATTCATCCTTTCTGCTGGGGCATGGTTAGCTAGACTGCACTAGTGTGAGAGGCAGCTGTTGTATCTTAGAAGGTCATAAACCATCAAAGACTCCTGAAG
The DNA here is from genome assembly GCA_013400695.1 of Neodrepanis coruscans. NCBI lineage: Eukaryota > Metazoa > Chordata > Aves > Passeriformes > Philepittidae > Neodrepanis > Neodrepanis coruscans. The sequence continues at coordinate 9,719 of VYZS01071813.1, read as the reverse complement.
TGCCCTCAGAATAATTTCTGGGGCCTTCCACCAGAGGAATGCACATTATTCACAGTGTTCCATCAGACAGTGTAAAACTCCACGCCACAGGGGAGATACCTGGGGTTCCACTTAAACCTAAACATATATTAACTCATTGAACTCTATGTTTTACGAACTTTTCCCACACTCCAACAGATCAAGACAGCAACCATCATTTTGACCAATAGACAAACAATCAAGTCTTGTTACTGGATCTGTGGGCAGTGTTACCTTTCTATGCTTATTCTTTTACTCTTTCTTTTCCTTATGCATTTTCTTAAGTGTTCTTTTTATGCTTTTATAATGCTATTCTATAGATAAAAATAACCAAAACATCTACATACCTGCTTTCCATTTCAAACAAATTGTTCTAAAGTAAACCCTACAAATATATATATTTATAAGCACCAATCAGTTAGTGTAATTTCATGCTAATCCACCCCAAGGGATCCATTAACAAGAATCTGGGTTATCCTTGCCTTTTGGTGTGGGTCATAACAGTGTTACAACACTTTCAATAACAATAATCTTAAAGAATGCATTTTTCTCAAATAAACTGTGCAGTCTAGTAACAGCACAGTCATTTAAGTTCATTTAAAATATATGAGGACACCATGTTTCCTGCCCTTATGTTAAACTTCGTGCATTAATTTTTTTGCACAGCTTGCAGCCTAGAATTGTGATATATGGCAAGGCAGGCTAACCACATACAAATTCTTGAAGTACTGCTGGATTAGCAGGAACTGACAAGTGTACAAGTATGGAGACTTCACTTCCGTAACTTTTTATTTATGACTTAGTCAATTAAAATAACAAGTTTGGATTTTATTATCTGTGAATGAATATGCAGAAGTCATCTGCAGAAGCTATTGTTTCACCTGCTTACTAGTTTTCATGACATAAAGGCTCTGTAAGTTAGGTACAGTACGTGTGCAAGCAGAGCTGGAGTTGAAGTTAAGGATCAAATATGTAAATATTCAATAAATGACTTTTAGATTAGTGCAGAAAATTGAGGAAAGCATAGTGAGGTCCTTAACGTTCAGATTTTAATCTAAATTTCCCATTACTTTTCTTTATATGTTCTTTGCCTGTTTCATCTTTTGTCCTCTTCATGTTCAAAGACAGCAAGATTATGGAAGCAACCAGCAGTGCAGCCTACATTTAAATTTAGTTACAGTATGGCAGTGGGGAACGTGTTCTTCTGACATCAGGCTGGCTTACTCCTCTGACTACACTATTAAAATCTCCTTACATACCTCCGTTATAGCATTCACCTTGCTTGACTTTGGAGAGCTGTGTGGCTGTGTAGAGAAAGTGAGCCACAACTCTGCTGAATGGGTTACCTGTGGTTTCTTAGAAATGCTAATATGTTCTCCACAGTGTTTATGAAATTATCTGTTTGCTGTTCTGCAACTCTGGAATCAAAATGATCAAATGACTCAGACAAAGACAGAGGCTAAAAATATTTTGGGATTTAAAGTCATTGCCATTTACCTTTTGAAACTTTTTCCATCTTCCCAAAAAAGAATAATTAATTCAAGAGGTTACTCTGGGGGAAAGCAAAGTTGACGCCATTCCTGAGAAACCTCTTGAGTGTGATCTTAGTGAGTCTCTCAAGAAAAGGATGTGGAGGAATGCCTGGTTTTCACTCAGAGTTTATTGGTAACTAATCTATTTAAAATGTTTGAAATATGCTAAAACCTAGCTTGATTATGTAATGGAAAAAGTCAAAACAGAGAAGAAAGTGCCATGGTTAGTGTTAGGAGACACTATGCCCTGCTTGTCTAAATTGATTACACAGACTCACTGAAGTGCCAGGCAAAGCTGATTTGGGCTATAATCAGCTTCTTAACCTTTTGAGAACTAGTGTAAACACTAGTAATCTACCAGTATTTAAGTATGTTATTCTGCTACATACAACAAAGTGCAAAGTGTAAAACTGCAGTAACATATGCTGTGACAAGATCACTCCAGTAGAATACAGCCCTCCATGTTTTATCTGCACTCGCTGATTTCTTTCTTAAAAATTAAAAATGGGCTATGAACAAGAAACATGGCTTTATCAATTTCAAGCTGCATTGCCCTCTTACACTGCTGCCTGATCTCAAATTTCTCTTACATACAGAAAGGATGGCCTACTGTGGGTTGGTCTGCTATGGTGGTGGATCTGCTATTTTTTTAATTATTTAGGATTAATTTAGTTCTAATTACTTATTTGTAATAAAGCATGCATGCCCCCTTCCTCTATGATGAGCATCTTCCAGAAAGTTTTATATCTCTACTGTCTGAAACACTATGTGCATATGAGACTTCTGTTTCTAGATGGGATAAATAACATGAGTTTTATTTTCAGATTTTGCGTATGCATATATGGGCAAGAAGCAAAAATTTGAGGCATAAAAGCTGAGTCTTTGCAGAATCTGTGTATCCTAGCTTCCTGTGTATTTTGGTTCATACACTTCCTATAAATTGCCAGAACAGTTGCATTTCTGTGGACTTCAAAATCCTTAGGAGATTTCTAAGCCAATGGGCTTTCAGTGCATTTTACGTTTTCCTGACCTGTGCTGATCCCTGGTGTCTTTGAAAGGAAACCTTGATATACTTGCGTACAACCATCTTGTATACTTGCTCTTACGTACTTGCTGTTGGAGGTAGCATGTCTCTGGGTTTTCTGTCCTGTCAAAGGTACATCTCTTTTACTTTCTGTCCCACTGTTGTTGTCAGCAGTGCATCATTCTTCTCCAACAGTCTCCTCAGAGTAGTACCTGTACTGTCTTACCATTACGAGCAGCATTATCACAGGTGTTGCAGGGAAGGCTTGTGCTGCTCGTGTGCTCCACTTTTTCTCAGGAGATATTGTGGAACTGGACCACCAGGTCTCAGGATCTTCAATGCCTTCAACCCACCTGCTTCCCATGAGAGTTGTAGTGTTGCACTGTGATATCTGAAAGATTAGCAGGGGTATGATTATGCCAGGTAGATAGATGACCACTCCCTTAATTCAGATGCTGTAAGGTAAAAAAAAATAAAGCCATAATGACTCAACTTAACAAAGCAAAAATAAAAAAACCCCATCCCACTACTGACTAAACAAGTACAATAAATAATAAGACAACACTTGCACACATAAAAATCTTGCTGAATATATAGATATATACAAGGACGTATACAACTCATATACAAGGTCAGAGTTAGTTTCCCTTTCTTGCAGGCAGTGACTGTAAGGTTTACCATACACACATTTTTTCATGGCAAAATTAGTGTGTTATGCAGAAATTGGGCAGACTTCCAGCTTTTGAGCATCAGAGAGGTGGCAGATTGTCTTAGCTGACTCTGTGCATGGATGTGAGTGTATCTGAGAGTTCTGGACAGGAACAAGAAATCATTTGTGAGTTGCTGAACCAGTTAGTGATAGTCTTCATCTCAGGCTCCATGGCTTTCTCCAGGAAATTAGTGTACATAAAGAAACTCAGACTGACTGTCACCCTTTTGGATTTCTTGCAAACCCTTTGGCATTTCACCTCTAGCTGTACATCTCATGTTCTGATGGTCCTTCACAGCCTGCCAGCTCTGTGTACAGCGTGGTAATTTCTGACTGTGCCCTGCATTTGTTCCGCAAGCACAAAGAGCCTCATCTGTTTGTTGCAAATAAATTTTTTCCAAGGTTTCACATGGACTGCATTCTGCGCATATAGATGCCATATAACCCTTTCGCTGACCTGCTCTAGCCATCACCATCTCTTGGTTTTGATTTATAGATGAAAAAACAATTAATTTCAGGCACTTTTTGTGTAGATCACTGTGACATTGGCTGCATTTCCTGAACTGATAGAAAATTTCATATCTAGTAAAACTAGATACGATTATTCTGCAGCAATGATCAGTTTCCCCATGTTTTCATCCACAAAAAAGCAGGATCAGATTCTATCTTCTGATCCAGCTATCAGAGATGGAAGGAGGAAACTTCTGAGGCAGGCCTGCAAAACCCATCAGTGTCCACATTTACAACTAGGTGTCCTCATGCCTCCTTATTTCCTCAATACATTCCAGTTACAAAGATGTTTTATGCCAAGATAATGTAATATGAGTACCTGCTTTGCTACAGAATTATTATCTGGGGACTATTCAGGTTCAGCTAATTGCTGTAGATTGTACAAGGCAATGAACAGCAATAATGCAACAGAATTAGAGCAATGTCTTTGCCCTCCAGAAGGAAACTTTGGCGCCCCTTGCACAGAAGATAATTTATGGAGCACATGACACAAGCACTGGAATTTGACTGTGTATTAGTGAGTTGGGTAACTCTATGGTTACTCACAAAGGAAATTAAAGACTTTTTTTCTGTTTCTGGATATACTCAGAAGCAAGGCAAAGCAGTGCTGCACTAGTATGCTTCTATCTTGACACTGACAGCAGCTGTTTTTCCAGTCCCTCTTTCAGAATCAGCTTTTCTTCCTATCAGCTGCCACAAGACATGAAACCACTGCTGCTGCTGACTGCTGAAAGGAACTGTGTGCCACACAGTACTGGGATCACAGCAGTAGCAGATTTTGGTCCAGACCTAGCAGAAGTGGAACACTGAAGAAGAGGAATGAGGCTTGTGCATTGGTGAATTTGTCAGGGACTCTACAGAGAGAATCACAGGAGTCAAGTAATATTTGCTTTTGCCTGCTGAAGAATAAATTGCTTTGGAGCAGCAGATAGAGGATAAGTCAACAATTATGCATTGCTGCAGAAAAGAACATGGTGGAAATCACTGGGTACATGAAAGAGTGTTGCAAAGAAGAAAGGAACAGTCTGTTATCCGCATGGCTGGTAAATAGTACAAAGAGGGATAAAATTAATCACAGCAGGAAAAGTTTAGATTAGACACTAGGGGAAACTTTCTAATGGTATGTCTGGAGGATATTGCCATCAGGTTTTCTGTCACTAGAGGAGGTTGTTAAGGAGAGGGAAGACAGATGTTTGCCAGAAAGGATGTATATGCAGCAGGTCTTTAGGGCATGGACCATGAGACATCTCTATTATACCTGTTTGTCCAAGACTGTATAAATGGACAGAGAAAAAGAAAGCTGTCACTGAAAATCTAGATGACACAGATTCTCATGTTCATAGTTTTTAAACTGTTTTCATAATTTTGAACATATTCTTGCCATCTTTAAAAAAAAAAACAACACTGTACAATATAATTATAAAAAGCTGCTTAATCAATGTATAATAGATTTTTTTTTTAATATTACACAGTTTTAGAGTTGCTTTTTGGCAGATCTATTGGGGGACATTGTCATGGTTTTACCACTAAAAATAGCAATCCTGACAAGAGAGAGAAGCCACACACATGCCCAAAAAGGAAAAAAAAAACAAAACACACAAATAACACAATTTATTTCACACACACAGAAAACAGTGCAAAAAACAGACAAATTAAGCTTTCCCAGGGCCCGTGTTGGGATGGAAATGCTCTGGAATAGTGCTGGTCTCTCTCTTGGGCTCCAGAAGAGATGCCGGGATAATTAGAGAAGGCCCACGGCTGACCTGAGGACCTAGAGCAGCATGAGCCTCCGCTCGGTTTTCTGAAGAAAAACACTCAGCCAGTTAGAAACTGTGAGCAACCCCTCCCCCGACCTTCAGCCCCGGGAAGGGATTTCAGTGCTGATGGAAGAGATGTGGTCTTTAAACCTGGGCTACGGCTGCAGACAATCGCTAGTCTGCCCACCCCGGGAAAAAAAAAACCACAAGGAAAAATAAAACGCGACCCCGCAAGAGTCCACCCCCAGGGAAATACCACACTGGGCTGCCGCTGCGTAATCGCTGAATCCGTCCCCCATGTGGACGTTAGTCTTGCAAAGGCGAGGAGCGATGCTACCAGAACGACATCCAGAGCAGAAAGAAGAAAATGGCGTCCACTCTCCCCTTTTTATAGGGGACCCCGGCCCCCAGGGGGCCGGCCCTCCTCTGATTGGACGATCTGCACCCAGGCCCTGTCCCTGCTTGCTTACGGGAGCGCTGCGTTGGGCCGGAAGCGACGCCGGCCCCACAGGCTGGGAAGGCATATCCGGTAATGGCGGCACCCTCAGCTGGGCTGTCGCTGCTGCCGTCCCGCTGCCGGCGCATGAGTGCTGGTGCCGCCCGCAGCCCCCCACCGCCTGCCCCGCACTGGCCACGCTGTCGGTCCACATGCTCGCTGTGCTCGCCGCGCTCACCCCGCTGGCCTGCGGCAGACTGGGGAGGGGTCTGGTCCCACACAGTGGCGGGCTGGGCTGGGGCCAGCAGTGCTTGGCACCGCCAGCAACTCCCAGTGCCGCAGCCAGTGCCGGCCGCTGGCTGAGTGGTGGTCCCTGCACCGGCCCGTTCCCCCCGGTTCGTGCGGCCGCCGGGGACCCCCCCTCACCCACGTGGCCGTTGGGTCCCGCACAGCAGGGAAAAAAGACCAGTTTTACTTTCACCCCACGACAGACATCTATTATCTATTATGTTTGTCAAAATATAGAGGACTGATAGTGTCCTCCCCAGTCTAACATATGATAGCAAAAGAAGGTCTGTTAGGAGGCGTTAACCAGAAAGATACTATGCTTTTAATGTCCACAGTGTCTCCAGTCAGGGAGTAAAACAAATGTATCACATTGCTGAGGTGATCAGTCATACAAAGGGAATAACAAATAAGCTGTAGTAAAGTGTTTATGAACAACGCATTTATGAATTCCTTAAGTACATTCATACAGCAAACAGCTTGAAATCTGGATTGCTTTGTGAATTGCCTAACAAGAAAAAGAAAAGGATGCATGCAGCTGATGTAACTTTTAATACATAAACAAACCCTTTGCACACCACAGTAAAACGTGGAAAAGTAAAAATGAAATCTGCCTTTTATTCATGTTAACTCCAGAACATCTTCAGGCAAGAGATTTGTAATAAGTGAAATTAGTGAAATAATTTCTCCTGATCAGTTTGTTCCTGATCTTACAGCTTGTAAATAATTCTTTGCTGAGAACACTATCTTTAGTAGGAGTTGTGTGGGCTGTGGCCACCTTCATTTCCACCCTGTTCCCAGGAAATAAAGGAACAAATTGCCTTTACATTTGCAGCATTTTCCAGGGAGTGGATTGGAGTAATGATATCACCAGGGGGAAAAATGTATAAACCAGATCAAAACAGTACCTTGCGAACCATTTTTTTTTGTTTTGTTTTGTTTTTAATCTTCCATGAGGTCAGATTTCCAAACCCCTGAGAAACTGGACAGTGGGGATGCTTTCATAAATGTGCAATGAGAAATTTCCAGATTGGAGATTTCTTTAATGTTACTGTACAAAATCAACAGCCATGCTTGAAAATAGTAGTTCTTAACACAACGTGCATTCTTAGTGTCTGACTTTTAGCTGCAGGGTGCAGAGTATATGCTCTAGTGCCAAAAAATTGTTTTGGTTTGGGTTTTTTATTGTGTTTGTGTCACAGTTTTTTAAGATATGTTTTTATGTTTTAAGCTCTTTAAGGATTTCTGAATCTATAATTGATTCTTTGTATTGTTATATGTAAACTAATGAGATACTCAATACATGCAGTGACATTTTAATTCACTTGGAAAGGACGTTCTTTTCTTTCTTTTCTAATTCTTTCTAAATTAAATAAAAGAAGGCATTTTGACCCTATAGTGTTTATGTGTGGTTGGTTTGTTAATTAATAATATGCATCCTTCACTTAGCCATGAGGGATTTAATGAATCAGTCCAGAAACTCTGAGCACACAGAATTTACATCACTGTTGGTATCACTGGGACATGGCGATTCTGAGTGCTTTTTTAGGAGATTTTTGGCATTCTCTTGTGTTTGACCAACTGCACTAACTGCATTCACCCAGGCAGCTCACTCTGGTCCTTTTCTGAAGCTTCACCAGAGTTATGTGATCACAGAGGTCATCGGCACACTTCTCTCTGCCTTTTTGGGGTCTCCCCAGTCATTGCCATGGGAGCAGAGTATAGGCTTTGCATGCAATGATAGCAACAGTTTGGCTTGCTTTGAGTTTCATTCTTGCCAAGAAGCAGATGTCAGTCTCTATAAACAGTTAAAAGTGCTTTAATAAGCCCAAGATACTAAAACAGACCAATTTAAGGAGTTTACTTGCTGATTGGAAGTCTTGTTGCATGCAGGCTACCTTGCTGCCAGAGACCCTTCACACAGTTTCTGCTCTGCTGGAGCTGCAGAATATTTTAGAACAAATTACAGTCCTTCTAAGTACTTCTATTTAAATCTTCTTTCATCCTAAGTTCAGTGGGAAGAGAGTTAAAATCATTTGTCGCAGCCAAATGGAAGAGTTGGCATTATAGCTTCTGGTGGGAAGAGAAATCAGTCCACCAAAGATGTCACTAATTTACTGGAAGTTGTTCTCAGCATGAAGGCTGAGGTAGAGCCTTGGTAGAGCCTTTATTCAAATCACTGCTTGCCAGTTCCAGATACATGACTTTTTCTGTATTTTATAACTCCTAGTCTCTTGATCTACTTCAATTTCAGGGTCATGGAGGATGATGTTAGGTATAGATAGCAATATCTGTTGTTGCATATAAAGATAGGGACAAGATAGGTAGGGACATCTCAGGTCATCAAGCTGTCATACCAGAAGAGAATAAGTGTTTAGGTATAGTATTGTGGATAGCAGATAATATACCCTTCTTATTTATGGTTTTATAGTGAGTTGGTGGTGGTCTGTATTTTATTTACTGATCAATTTCTGTTTTGCACTTTTTGAAATAGATTTTTTGCCCATCTAATTGTGCAGAAAAGAAACTTGAATTTTTTTTCAGCTGATATCTTCAAGAAACAAGAACTCCCAAACTCTTTGTTAGGTCTCACAATTCTTAAGTCATCCTCATTGTTACTTTTCAGAACATGAAAGGGGCAGAAATGCATTAGTCAAGGCTAGAAACAGATTTTGCTCAGACTGCTTGCTCAGGGGTCAGTGTGCAGATCAACTCCTTACCCAGGTCTGCCATGGCTGTCCTGAACTTGGATGAGCAATAAGGAGAGACACAGCGTTGTGTATGTCTACATTATGAAATGAGAGCCATCAGCTTCACTGGGTAATACCAGATAATAGATTGTTTCATACAAATAGTAACTCACTAGCAACTGCGCTAACAGCTAGACACTGAAGGCAAATCTTACAAAATACATTCTAAATTTGTGTCCTTGTGATAGGCAAGATGAATATGCAAATAAATGAATGGTGTGAACATTTTGTACTCTGTCCCAGGCAATACTTTGAATTAATAAATAGAGACTTGGAACATGGCTTATGAGTGCAGAGTTTTTTTACCTCTGTCTCTAGCACTCAGCCCACAGCAGACCCAGGACTGCTTCTATCTGGTGTTGGCAAAATTATATACAATATACAAAATTAATGTGTTTCAGTGGGGAGGGGCCTGACTTCAGAGCTCATAGTCTCAGCCGTGGATGTATGTGGAGATAGCCTGGTGACTTGTCAACTGCCTCAGCTTCTGTTTGTCCTTTTGCTGACCACCTTCTACCTATCCACCAAAGGTTCCTGCAAGATGATGACCTTAAACTGCAAAAAGGATGCATTTGTGTTAATGTGCTGGATATGTTCATTTCTGCAAATTCCACCTCATTCATCAGAGAGGCAGGACAAGCAGCAGAGAGCAGCAGCATTTCAAACCCCTGCAGCTGAGTCTGTGTGGTGGTTTTACC
>VYZS01071812.1:60041-75429 GCA_013400695.1 Neodrepanis coruscans | reverse complement strand
TTTTTTTTTTTGAGAAAAGCTGAATTTTCCATTTTCAATTTGAAATGAGATTTTATCTTGCTATACACTTTTGTTTGTGTTAAGTCTAGACCCTTAAATGTTTCATTCTACACAGAAAAAAAAAACAAAAAACCCTCATACTTTTTAGTTCAGTAAGTCAAGAAAAATTTGCTTGAATCCTCCCATCTTCCCTGGCCTATCTGTTACCCACCCAAACAACTACCAGTCATTTTAAAAGCAGATGCATCCCAGGCTTCCTGAAACAAGGCACCCATGGGAGCCTCATAACCACTAGACAAAACAGAATCTTCTGGCAACTGCATAAGAGGCTGCATATAGCACCAGAACCTCTAAGAAACCCAAAGTTAATGCCAGGAAAAGAAGCACAAGGAAGGCTTGTTGTAGCTGCTGCTCTGGTTGTATCATCACAGGTACTCTCCAGCAGAGGACAGATGACAACCTGATGGAGGACACATCTCTCCTAAGTAAGGGTATCCAAGTACCCTGCTGCTCCTTCATAGGCCGGCTGTTGGTTGTCCTCATCTCATAGCTGTGGAAAAATGGCTTTTTCCATCTGACTTCAAAGCCTCCCAAGCTGGCCTTGACCCCATGAGGAGAGAAATCACAGCTGTTGATCACGCCACCTACTTGTTCACATTTTGCCAGGCTACAGTGAGCCAAGGGCAATATGTGGTCATGTCAAGGAGAATTACATGGCACGTTTAGGCTCTCACATCCTCAGAAGAGCACAAGAAAAGGCCCTTGACAGAGCCAGATTTCTCCATTTCTGCTCAGAGAATACTCTACTCACCACAGCCATGCCCATTTCTTTCTGTATCACTCTCGCAATGCTTCACTAAGTGACATCCATTCACTTGCCAGGCAAGCCATGCTGCTGCTCCCCTGACTGAAGCTACTTGTTACCCTGGATCAATACTAAAAAAAAAAAAAAAANTGACAGAGCCAGATTTCTCCATTTCTGCTCAGAGAATACTCTACTCACCACAGCCATGCCCATTTCTTTCTGTATCACTCTCGCAATGCTTCACTAAGTGACATCCATTCACTTGCCAGGCAAGCCATGCTGCTGCTCCCCTGACTGAAGCTACTTGTTACCCTGGATCAATACAAAAAAAAAAAAAAAAAAAATTCCCTTGAGTGTCATGCAATACATTCCAGTTCCTCCCCAGTCAGTGTTTGTGCGGTGGTTTAAATACGTGAAGAGTTACATAAATGCTAACTATTATTATTATGTTCCTCTCCTTCCAGTCAACTCCCCCAACAGACTCACAGAAACATTCCCCACCTCCCATTTTAGCACGTTCATGGCATCAGAAATTACTCTGTTTTCATTTACCCTGCCCTTTGCCATATGATCCTGGCCCTCAGAAGCTTTAAATAGTCTGCGTTATTAGGAAGGCTTGTTAGGACTTGTCCCTAATCACTCCAGGAATAATCCTTGATGGCTTCTTTCAGGCTGTGTGTGAATATTTGTACAACCACAGGGCTCTCGCTTGCTTAGGACCCTCCCAGAAGGGGAATTAAAGCTTCATGTTCAATACAGAATGAATGGGCCATAGTGGGGACCGTGTGTGGCAATAAACCCATTGTTGTGTCTGCATCCACTAAAATTCTCTTTAGCGAACATCTGAAATGAGAAGATACATTTCAGAAAAGAATGGTAGGACCATATTATGTGTTGATAGATGTCAAGCAGCAGAAATCAACCTGCCCTTTAAATGCAGAGACACTAAAAATGGGGCAGTCAATGCCTTCCAGAACTGTGCTTGTTATAGCTGGTCCCAGAGCTAGTACTGTTTGTTTGGTGCACAAGAATTCCAGCATTAGATACTGAAATATAAGCTCTCTGATGGGGTTACAACTGCTGTTGTCTACCTTATGAGGGTGATATAAATTGAGAAAAGAAATAGAGAAATCTGGTGATTAATAAATCTCTTTCTCAAAAGCTGGCAATTGTGATTTCAATGTCATCTGCAGGAGAAAATCCAAGACAGAGATAAATCTACTTTTCTGGCTTAGTTTTCAGTTGTAAACTTGAAGAAAAACAAATTACATGGTAGTATGACAACAAAAAGACTCACGCCATGTAGGCTGCAACATCTATCAGGCAGGACAAACAGATTACCAGACCTTTGTTTACCTGGGGTCACATTAGTCCATCGAGATAAAACTTCTGGTGTTTGGAGATTTTGTAGTCATACTATGTATTGACAATATTATCTCACCCACTACGTTCCCGTGACACCACACATACCAAAATGGTAAGTGAGAAGCAGCTGAGAAACACCTGCTAAATAAGTATCATGACAAAATGCCTTTGCACCATAGATCAGCATCCAGTCTGCCCAACCATGTGGTCTTCATGTTTTTTGATTATCTTTGAACATTTTGCTGGGCATCTCATCATCTCTGGGACACTAGAAGAGGTATCGGAAAGAACTAAGTTCAAGAAAGGAGGTTTTGGTGCTTGTCTTTTCATCTCTCAAACTTTTCACAAGTATCAAAGAAGAGAAAGACTATACAAAGTCTTTTGGAACCATGAGATGCTGAATATCCTCTAGTTTAGCGCTTTGTCAAAAAAAAATAAAACAAAAAAACCCAAAGGCAAGTTATTTGCAGCACTTCTATTTATTATGCAGGCTACCGAAATGAAATGAGTGCTTAACAAAAAGGGAACAAGGGAAGCTGCATAAATACCTGGGTGGAAAAAGGGCAGCAAATGGAAGGAAGTGCTACATGAAACCACATAGACTGAAACTGAGATAGGTGTTAAGCCTTAAGACCCTGGGCACTGGGGGTGCCCATACTGTGAGACTATTGAGGGGATCACAAACTGCTAAACAAAGACATTAGGGAAAGCTTCCAGCCGCACTGAAGAAGGTCCATTTTCTTGAAGGGGAATTGGCTCACTTCCAGGAGTGTTCACCTTCTAGTATGAATATTGCAAAACTATGGGCAAAACTATGAAACACTATTAAGAAAATTCTTTAAAGGGAAAATTCCTGCATTGCCGTAGTTCATGGAGGATTTTGCAAGGGAAATATCATTGTTGTGCGCTGCAGGCAGCCACACAGAGACAGGCAAAAGTGAATTTATCCTACCTAAGAGCACCCAGCAAAACCAATAACAAAGCCAAGTATGGGTGAGCTTTGAAATTTTGATCATGGAACAAAATGTGGTTCTTCAGTCCCTTGGGATTCTAGGTCACAAATCTGTGGTCACAAACGTGGGAATACTCAGACTCTAGGAAGCTACAAATCTGTATTGCAATGCAAAGTCAGGCTCAAACCAAGTTGTTGCAGAAGATGGACTTGGCTTCCTCATGGGCAGAATCCTCTGAGGGCCAGCATTGTCTGCCCGCCCTCTTTAAATAAAGGTGTTGGCAAAGAGGGAAGAAACTGAAGCATGCTCAGCACCAAAGCACAAGACATTTCTTCAAGATGCAAAGTCAAATTTTGTGCAAGGGTAAACTTGGAGCAGAAACACATGGAGACACAGGTTCCTTACAATGCTGCATTGAGCAGGCAGTTACAGAAATTATAGCTGTAACACACTCGAGCAAACAATGTTCTTCAACATATGAAAGGAGGACCAAGTTCAGAGACAGAAAAGAGCTACCCCAAAAATAAATAAATACATAAAAATAAATAAATCTCTGAAAGCAGGTCCTACTTCAAAGTTGGAACTCCAGGTTAAAAATGTATTAAAAAGTAGTCATTTATAGAGAAGCTTCCATCAAAGAGGATCCTTAGGACACTATGAGGATGGCCTTATTCTAATGGATGTTCAAGTAAACACATGGGGGAGTCCTTATACTGTTTCACCATGTGGACCACGCTGAGATGTCCAAATTAGAAACTGAGACTCCCTGCAAACTCCAGAGAGAGGGGCAGACATTTTTTGAACATGATTCAGAGCCCAGAGGATAGGAACCTAGCTCCTGTTCTACTTATGTGGTCCAAACCACCCCCAGAGATGCCTTCTCTCTTCTTAGTCCACACTCAGTGTTTAGGCAGTCTGACATTGGTTCCCTACACTAAATGGTGAATATTACACAATGACAGCAAATTCCTGAAATCTTCTCTATGTGGTAAGCATGGTATGAGCCCAGAGGAAAGTAACAGAATCTGAGATAGGGAACCTGATAGTGCCTCGTAGCCTGGAATGGCAGAGCTGCAACAAACACTACTTTTCTGTATTATTTCTATTTATTTTAGAATTTTTATGAAGTATGGCACACAAAGATGGAAGAAGAAGAATCTGCTTTGTACATCACTAGACATGTGCATAAAACAGAGTTCTGTTCTCAACAGGAGAAGGAGTAAAAGCTCAGCTACTCCAGATGATAAAACCATTTCTTCTGTAAAGGTTCTACAGAGGGATCACGCAATAACTACAAACAAAAAAGAGAAGATTTTACTGAGATCAGAAGAACTAAAGGTGTTGGTTAAATCTATACAAACGGTTATGGCAGACACGGCTGAATTTGAGTTTTAAAAAAGAACAGTTTCAGCTCTGGATACATTGAGCATCAGTCACTACTGCCACACAGCACATGAATTGTTGAGCTATAGTTAACTATTGTATTCTTTATAGGTTATCAGCCAGGAACGCCACATTCTCTTCAAGTATGAAAAAAATATATATACAGGAACAGAGGAGGTAAAACTGCTGAACAGGATTTTTTATGTTGGACATTGTAACACCTTATCAGGCCCCAGATGCATGAAATCAGAAATGCCAGCTGGAACCCACAGGGCTTATCTGGGCACTCAGAAGCATAGGAAGAATGAGAGCCAGAGGAGTTTTATTCTATATGAATCCCTGAATGCTGCTGTTGTAGATAAGGAGCAAAATCCCCAGGTTCCACAAAGTCAATGACAAATCTCGGTTTGACTTCATTTGGGCTGGGACTTCCTGCCCAGCATCCAAGGGTAAAAACCACTCTAAGCACAGGAAAAAGGCAGTAGAAACTACTGAACTTGTGCAAGGCTAATGGTTGCAATTGTTTTGCAGCCAATGTGAACCTACCTGCAGTAGATGGGAAAGGCGGCTTATAGGTTGGTTGGTTTTTTGCTTCCCCCCCCCGCCCCCAGCTAGTAGCCAGCAAGGTTTCCCAAAGTGTACGGCCACACTTTTTCAGGGTTTAGGAATAATTTTTGGTATATGAGGATGTCATTGTATGAACAGTGCAAAAAGTATATCAACTGTCCTGCTATTGGAGGAGACTCTTGAATGACTTTTCAGCTCCTGAGACAGGAACCCCATTCCATCCCCATTCCATGCAAGTGGGGGCAACTTTAAATCCCAGCAGTACACCAGGAGGAAAGAGTTGTTGGACAGTGAACAAACGAGAAAATACAAAAAGCAAGCAGCAGTCTGCCAAAGCAATAGCTTTACATCTCACACAAGGCACCAACTTGCTTGTAGATCAGGGCTGATGGCAAAAGCATGCCACACTTAAACTCCTTCAGGTGAAGGCTTGCAGCATCACCCACAGGCTGGGGCTTGGCCACCCTGTCCTCCCAGGGAAAACCCTCTGTCCACCAGGAAAGAGAGAAGGTGCTTATTACAAAAGGGCATCCAAAATGTTTCAGGCTACACTTCCCATGAGTAAGATACAGACCTCAAAGACAGCAGGGGTGGAAAAAAACAGGTATCATGCTCTAAGCATTACAGTAAAAAACTCCCCTCATTCCATGCTAATAGGCTTTCTGATTGCCACATGAGACAACCTATAACAAACTTCAACCTGCTGTTGGCTTTGGGACTGCTTTTGAAAATCATTCAAATTTCAAGGGAAGGAGGGGCAACCATTTTTGCAGCTTCTTCTGCTGGTTTCTCATGGAACCTTGGCTCTCCTGTAATGGCTGAGACAGCAGAAGGAGCAGCAGAAGGAGCACCGGTGAGTACAACGGTGTTGCCTGTATTGTTGATTAGCTGTGCCAGCAGAAGCCACGACAGGACCAGCAGGCACCTGAGGAACCTCTCTCACCTCTTTCCAGCCATAACAGTGCCCTTCCAGCCCACTCCAGCCACCTTCAACGCAACACCTCCCAGGAATGCGGTCTCCCTCACCCACCATTGCAGCTGCCCAGAGTGGCGTAGGACACCCCAGTGACACCGGGAGAGATAGCAAGGGCTTGTTTTCACCCTTTGGTGGTGCCTCCTCCTCTCCCTTGTGCTGGGTGTGTGGGCTTTTTACAGTGCCAATTAAGTGCTCGCTGGGGCGGGGGTGAAGGTGCGGAGCGCCGAGCCCCCGTCTCGCTGCCTCCGTACTGTCACCTTCCATTAAGCAGCTGGCGACCGGGAGAAGGGGAGGGGAAAGCCAGCGGCATGTTTGGTTTGCTGTTTTTGTGGGCACTTTACAACTTCAAAGGCTTCCCTCTGGTTCACAGGGGGCAAGGGGCAGAGGTCAGTGGGCACGGTTTGACCTCCCTTTCACCTCCTCCCCAAAAGGGAGAGACACACACACACAGAGGAAGAAGAAAAGGAAGACGAGATCCTGGCGAACACTTTTATCCTCTAATCTTTCTTCGCCTTAGTGCTGTAGAGGTTTTGTCCAGCAGACAAAGTGTCTTTCAAAGTCTGACACTTCCATGCTGGACTCTTCCTCCTCTTGTCCAAGGAGAAAAATAAAGCAAAACAGCAGCACAACAAAATGAAGGGAAAAAAGAAAATGCTGCCCTTAGGGGTGTGTCTTCTCACTTTTTATTCGGGGTAGAGGAGAGTTTTTTTCGGTTGTCCTTTTTTACCTAGTGAAACAGCTATCCATCTATAGATCGATATATAAAGCCCACACTTTTCATGAGGGAGGGAGAAAACAGGCATGATTGTTCAAGATCCAGCTTGAGATGTAAAAAAATGCATTTTCTTGTCTTTAAAGACAGCATTGTTGTATTTATTTATTTATTTTTAATGGTGAGGTCTCTAGCCCGGGGCACTGAGGAATACGTTCGAGTTTCAGAAAGCTCTCCACAGCTGGTGATTATATCCCTTGCACTGTGTACAAAGACATTGAGAAAGCAGCAGAGAAAGTAAACAGTATCACTTCTGGGGATGGAGGGGGAGGGGGCCAGAGGAGGAGGAGGAGAAGAGAGGCAGATGAAATTTAAACTGGCGGTCAGCCCAGGCACCAACTTAAAACAATACAGTGAGAAGAAGCCAAATAGGGAAGAAAAAAAAAACAACAACAAAAAAAACCCAACAAAAAAACCCACCACAAAACCAGAGGGGTGTGTATAGAGAGACACCCTCTGTGTGTGTGTGTGCGTGTGTGTGTGCACACCCCTGTGTGAAAGTGTGCAAAGCAAAGCTACAGCAAGGAAAGGAAGGGATGAGGTTGCAAGCCAAGGTTGATGAGCTGTCCCTGGGGGTCCATCACGGAGCAAAACATCTTGCACAGGGAGGTTTTGGGGGCAAAGTACTCATCCTCAGTATAAATACATCTACAAGCCTTTTTAATCAAGCTAGAAAAGGATAGCTGTTCACCTCTCTCAAGAATGAAAGGAAAGCACAGGGTCTAAAAACAGCAGTCACAGCCTTGTCACCGCCTGCATCCCCAAAACCAAAAGGGAGAAGAAAGTGGTAGGCAGGTCCAGACCAAAATCTAGTGCCTGATGCTCTTCTGGCTGGTACAACACTGACTTAGGCTATGCTTGACTTGCAGCTGGCTTTGGAAATCATGCTCCTACTTGACTCGAGGCAGCATAATGTTGAGCTACTGCCTTGGTCCAGCATTTTGGCTTGACAGTATGGGAAAAAACAGTGTCACAACTGGGTGGTGCTTTGGAAGGCCAAACATTTTTTGTATTACAGCACAGGGCACAAACCAGATGCAGTTTGGTCCAAGCCCTCCTCACACAGACTGGTTATGGGTGCTGGCTCAGGCTCAGTCTTCACCTACCAGAATAATTCTGGCTATGTTAGATCTTCTCTGGTCATGTTGACCGTGATTTCACTGGAATAACGTTAGTCACCTTCGTGAGGGGGAAG
This sequence comes from Neodrepanis coruscans, assembly GCA_013400695.1. Lineage (NCBI taxonomy): Eukaryota > Metazoa > Chordata > Aves > Passeriformes > Philepittidae > Neodrepanis > Neodrepanis coruscans. The sequence goes on along the minus strand of VYZS01071812.1, from coordinate 67,413 downwards.
AGAGAGGCAAGCTTTTTGGAATATCCGTCTGCCTGCAAAAGTCTAGTAAGTCCTCCTTTATGCAAGTCTACATGTGTGCCTCAGCAGAAATGCAGTAGCAAAGCTTCTGGAGAGACAATGTACCTTAAAAGGATCAGGCCAACCTTTTCTTTGGGCTGCCCATCCAGTTTTTTGCTACCTTTCACACCCAGAGGAGCCAAGCATCCAGCAGGTCATTGTGTTTGCTAAAGCAGTCCAGCAATTGCCCTCTCCTCCAAGAAACAACAGAAATCTTGAGGCCACAGCTGCAAGCTCTGGCAAACTATGACACTCGCCTCATACAGGAGAGAAACAACATAGCTACACTTCTGGCTGAGCTTCAGTACCCTTGGTGTTCTTTTACAGGACAGGTTGGTTGAAAGACATGAACTCCAAGCACTTACTACTTAGTGCTCCTTTGAATTAAAGGCCTCTCCAGAAAAACACTTCTGCTGACATCACTGACCTCCTGTGCAAAAAGACTAGCTGGCTCAGTCCTTTTCTGATCAGAAGTTAACTCTTCACTGTATCATCAGTTTGGGGAGAGATGTTTTGTAACAGGGGCCCTTTTGTGCTACACTTTGTTATTTCTACATATGGCCTGGACCAGAAACGGACAAAGCAGACTTCACTGACAAATACAGTGAACAGCACTGCACTCTACAAAGGATTTCTCAATTCCCCTCACCTCAAGTCCTTGTGAAGATTTGCTAGAGATTCAACTGACCTGGCAGCTTCTCCAAGGGTTTCTTGCCCCATATCTTTGAAACACGGTACATTTAAATTCTGCTACCACAAAAATTTTCAGCTGCTACAAATGATGCTTCAAGGGTGGTGGTAAATTAAATTCTTAGCATTTCATTAGGAAGGGCCAATAATACAATTATAATACAATTTCTTTTAGATTTAAGTAATAAATGAGATCTCATTTCCAGTAGACTTTCTAAAATTTATGCGCTGGTTACTCACAGGTAGTTTTTTCGCTTGAACAGTGCCAGTTGCATTAGGAGAAAATCTAGTTAAGTATTAGTAAAAAAGATTCACATTTAAAGTTAGTCACTGGAATAGGCTGTTCAGACACTGTGGAATTTCCATCCTCAGAAAAGCTCAAAATTGGATTGGGCAAGGCCCTGAGGAACCTAAACTCTGCAAGGACTTGAACTGATGACCTCTGGAGGTCCTTTCCAACCTATATCAATCTGTGACTAGGAAGGCCATATTAGAAGCTGCCCATGATATGTACAGTACCTTATGTCTGAGTACAAATATCAGCATGGAGGCACCCCTGTTGTGGTGTTTCCAATACAAATATTGCTATAGTTACCTTTTGATTAAAACAAACTCAGTTCTACTTGTCTGCTTCCTAAGAGTAACTGTGCAGTCAAGCCAAAATAAGAGATTCTGTGTGCATTCAATCTTCATGTGTTGAGTCTCTGGGACCACAATGGTTGTGTGCATCCAACTGCAACCAGAGCCTGAAAAATGGGGAGTCCAAATGGCTGAACCTAGCAGACCAGCACTANGACCTGGCAGCTTCTCCAAGGGTTTCTTGCCCCATATCTTTGAAACACGGTACATTTAAATTCTGCTACCACAAAAATTTTCAGCTGCTACAAATGATGCTTCAAGGGTGGAGGCAAATTAAATTCTTAGCATTTCATTAGGAAGGGCCAATAATACAATTATAATACAATTTCTTTTAGATTTAAGTAATAAATGAGATCTCATTTCCAGTAGACTTTCTAAAATTTATGCGCTGGTTACTCACAGGTAGTTTTTTCGCTTGAACAGTGCCAGTTGCATTAGGAGAAAATCTAGTTAAGTATTAGTAAAAAAGATTCACATTTAAAGTTAGTCACTGGAATAGGCTGTTCAGACACTGTGGAATTTCCATCCTCAGAAAAGCTCAAAATTGGATTGGGCAAGGCCCTGAGGAACCTAAACTCTGCAAGGACTTGAACTGATGACCTCTGGAGGTCCTTTCCAACCTATATCAATCTGTGACTAGGAAGGCCATATTAGAAGCTGCCCATGATATGTACAGTACCTTATGTCTGAGTACAAATATCAGCATGGAGGCACCCCTGTTGTGGTGTTTCCAATACAAATATTGCTATAGTTACCTTTTGATTAAAACAAACTCAGTTCTACTTGTCTGCTTCCTAAGAGTAACTGTGCAGTCAAGCCAAAATAAGAGATTCTGTGTGCATTCAATCTTCATGTGTTGAGTCTCTGGGACCACAATGGTTGTGTGCATCCAACTGCAACCAGAGCCTGAAAAATGGGGAGTCCAAATGGCTGAACCTAGCAGACCAGCACTAGCACACTTCAGGAGACCCTTACACTTCAAATGGGCAGAGCCTGGTATGCAGATGAAGGATGGGAGCAGATGACCAACCTCTTCTCCATTCAAACATTGACCAAAAGCAATCTCACTCTCCATTCCTACAGTAAGAGCAAACTGTTTTGGTTTCAACCAAATGGGTCTATGTTTACTTTCCTTGCAGGAAGTGCACTGAGGTCTCTTTGTGGTGGGAAAAAAAAAGTTTCTATAAAAAGTAGTGTCTTCACCTACCTAGGCACGTGGCTAACAAATATAAAGATCACCATCTAGTGGCTTACAGGGAAGATACCATCTGTCGTAAGCTTGTTGACCAATAAGGTTGTTGTTACAACATATTACAAATGATTCTTGCATTCAGCTCTTAAGCAAGTTAGGGATCTACACAACCACAAACATGGACAAGTTTATGACCCACAGAACACTGATGTTCTTCTTTCCCTGAAACGAAACACTGTTCTTTTACTCATTCCCCTTTTTACCTCTCCTGCATAGGATTTGAGCACATGGTAAGGGATCTGTGACTTACTTTAAGGCCCAGAAATCATGTGCCTATTGTAAACCAGGCAAACTAGTATGGCAGTTAATATAAGGAGACAGATAAAACTGGAGGTTGATGCATCTCAGCATTTCACATGGAGGAGGAAGACTGCAAACCCTTTTCATTGGCCTCACTGGAAATCATCCAGGTTGAAATATTCCTGAAATACTCCTCAATGGAAAGACAGGTTTACAATTTCTGAAAAAACTTTTGTTTTGCTGAAAGAGTTCTGATGAGCTCTACTTCTTGTTCTTTGAGGAAAGATGGGGAAAGACATCATTATAGGTGCCTCTGGAAAATTCTACTCATCCCAGGGAAGGTCTCACATTAACATGGCTGATGCTCCTAGTCCACAATCTAGCCCAAGTACTTCTTTAAATCCTTATGCTGGGTTACATAGACCACCCTAAAATATCACAAGCAACCACATACTTCAGAGGCATGTAAAGAGATGAAGTACTACCAGTGCGTGGGTCACCCATTTTAGTGGCACTGAACGCCACCTGGCAAGGCCAGATTTGAAGACAGAGGACACAGTTTAATCAAGACTGTACTCTCCAGGTACTTCAAAGAAGCAGCCCTTCATGTTTTTATCAAGTCAATATAATGGCTTAGTGCCAAAACCAAATCATATATCTAAAGTGTCATCTTGGCACATCTTCATGTCAAGCTCCCAGTTATCCAAGCTGTCAAAACACACTGCATTATGCTGAGGAGAAGAGAAATTCTCTACACAATCTCAAGCACAAAATATAGACTTGTCCACACTTCTGTCTGCAAACTCCATTAAATTGCACAATTCTAACAGCCTTCTTTAAAGCTTACAGGTGAATGTCAATCTCTTCTCCAACATAACAAGTAAGGAAAGAGTTTTGTGTTGCACCAGAGGAGATTTAAATTGGATATTAGGAAAAATTTCTTCATCGAAAGGGTTGTCAAATACAGGCTTCCCTAAGGAGTGGTGGAGTCCCCATCCCTGGAAGTATTTAAAAGCCATGTAGATGTGGCACTTAGGGACATGGTTTAGTGATGGACTTGGCAGTGTTAAGTTAATGGTTGGACTCAAGGACCTTACACTTTTTTCCTAACCCAAATGATTCTGTTCTACGATTTCTTTGCATCACTCAAGATGAAAATCCAACCATCCATTACACATGTCTGTTGTTATCTGGAGATAAAGAAAGCACAGTTTCAAAATCTATCTTCTCTTTGTGAAGATACAAGATAAAGAGATTAAGACACAAGAGAAACCACTTACAGAAGCCACCAAATTTGTATGGCATTCATCACATCTTTCTCTAGCTGACAAAAACATATCTATAAATAGTCAGCTAGTCTCCTGTTACAAGCTCTGGAGAAATGAAGTCCTACAGAGGGAAATGCGCATGGATGCCTCATGTAAGTTGGGACAAACTAACCTCTTGGGGTGCTCATCTCCTTCTCTTCAGAGGACAGACAGCCTAGATAAGCAACTTCAAAGGTTGAGGTTAGAGGGAACACCACACCTTGAACTTTAAAGTGATATGGTATCTCCTGTGGTCTTGGGATCTGAGCAGGAATCAACATGAACAAAAAATTTATCATCACTCCTAGTGGTTACATTGTCCTCCAGGGGACTTTGCATCCGGCTCAAGTGATGGACAATTTTCCATAGTCTCAGCAGTAGCTTTTGTGGGATATAAAGGCAGGACCCCTGCAGACCAGAAGTAAGATTCAACTCAGTGGGCCTAGAAACCACTGCATGCCTTTAGCTAAATTTGGCTGCTGAGGGGCAGCTTTAGTGGGGTGAGGCAAAGAAGTGCTATTTTCCCCTCAGGAAAGGTAGCTTTATTTTCTAAAGGTTAATGAGAAATAGAAGAAAATTAGGCTAGCCAAAAGAATGAAAATAAATGGTTTTTTTTTCCTTCTTCTTTCCCCCTCATTTTTCAGAAAAGTGCATGGCTTTGGTTTTTCTGCAAGCAGTTGCTTCATATCAGTGTACCAAGTGGTGACTAAGATGTGTTATTATTATAATCCAAGCCACAGGGCAGATATATTTTACGAGATCTATGACTTCCCCTTGTCTTCCCATACTGTATGCTTTCCTGAGAGGGGAAAAACAGTCAAAACTTTGAGGATGGTTCATGGTATCACTTGGCAGGTTGTAGACTGCCAAGCTTTCAGCTAGCAAAGCTAAGAGAAACTCAGGCTGCAGTAAGCTCACATGTAGCATCACATGCAGAATTTAGTTCTAAGTCCCATAAATGAACAGGAGGGAGGGCAGGTAGACCAGTAAAGATTTAGAGTTTTAACACACACCTAAAGGGATCTATGAGGAAAGGGACTTTGGCAAGAGCTGAGCTAATGCATATAGACTCACCGCTGTGATTCAGTTACTTTTACTCGGTTGACAAGCAATAAAGCATTCAGATGAAATAACTCCAGTGCACTCAAAATGGATGTCCAGAAGAGCCAAGACCACCTGTAAATCAGATTGCTTCTTCTATATTTATGCCTCCTAGCAAAACTTGAACAGTTTTAGTTGCACACCCAGATAAGAACAGCAAAAAAACAGTAATACATCTTGAAAACACTCCATGAAGGGCTTCAAAAGCTCTCAGTGGTCTAAGTGCAATGGCTAATGACTTGCCCCAGATACAAGCCTCTAGTGTAAATAGATAGTGCATGACTACTGTTCAAAACTCATTTAAGGCAGGGGAAAAACCTGGCCTCAAGCTCACAAGTTTTCATCCTAAACACAGGTCTGCCTTTTGAATTCCAAAACCTTTGACCATTGTGAAGCCACCAGACCTCAGGGGCACATGAACTAAAAATAAATAAAAGACTCAAGGTGCATCTGGAGGAGCGAGTAGTTTCAGAGGAAACATTTTGACTGTGCTTAAATGTTGCACAAAGCCAAAACAGTTTGCAAACTCCCACCTCTCCCATACAATTGGTATACAAGAGCTTTTAAAGTGTAAAACAATCATCTGATCAGAGGAGATATCAGATAGCTCCAAGTAACAAAGACATTCTTTACTGTCAAATTATGAGAAGTATTCCCTAAGGGAATGCCATATAAATCATGTGATTGACTAGATGTTTGTGGCACTCACCACATGTTTTATGTTCCTTCCCAGAGATTATATTTCTCTGGAACTCAGGACGTAATCATTCTCAGCCTACTCTGACAGTCCAGATGTATGCAAATGAAAAGAAAGTTCAATAAAAATCTGACTCTCAGACTTAGATGCCTGAGTACTTTGAAGAGAGAGAGGAGAATGAATTCCCATTGCATTTCAGGCGGGCTGGGCATCCCAGCACATTACCACACAGGCCAAAGATTTCGGATAAAGAGCAAAGGAAAAGTTTTGAATTATTCCAGAACTCCTTCCACTACCTCACTTCCAGACAGATATGAAGTGACAACACCCTGAAACAAAGCAACACAACTGAGGAGAACATTATCAGATTACTCAGAACAATTCTCATTGTTAGTGACCCAGAATTCGTCACTTAGAACAACCTAGAATTGGGCAGTGCTCAAAAACACTTAACCCTTTTGGCAGTGTCCCCCACACCACCACAACAGAATGGCTTTATTAAGCAGAAATATAAAAGAAAAACATCTCTTATCGCATCTGGAGACAGACTAAAAGGAAGCAGTAGATGACTTTTAAAATACATAGCACATTCTCAAAGCAACATCACTATAATCCAAGAGTGAAGAACAGCCAGCTGTTACAGGCCTGCCAAATTATTTGGAATTGAATAGGATATCGTATCGTGACAATGAGTGATAGTATAAAGCTCAAAGACACAGAAAGAAATACTCTATGTTTCATGCAATTGGCAGGAACATATTCCATACCTCAGTGTTCTGGCAGGAGAATACAGGTTTGTTCTGGGACTATGTATTCAAACACCTTATTGATTTACAGATATAAAGAATTGCTAATGCAACCTTAACGTGAGGAAGATGGTTAGCAAATCTATCTGCAATGCTATTTTTTTGCCGTCTTTTGCATAAGCACACATACCCACATTTTCTCTCAGTTAAACTTTCAGTTAGAACTCAACAAAAGGAAAAAGAAACACTAGGGGTCTTTATTTTTCATTTCTACAATGCCAAGCATTAAGGTGACAATCGGTGAAGCACTAAGGTGAAGGCCAGCAAAATTGCAAGTTATGTTATTGAAAGCCAAAGGAAAAGAGCAAGGAAGACAGCTGCAACAAAAGCAGCCTGTAGTGACCCAAGAGAATTGTCGTGGTTCGGAGAATGGAAATCGTTTCTCCCCTTCCCGGCTCGGTCGCGTGTGGAGCCCGCGGGTTGGAGCGGGGTCCGCCCCCGGTGCAGCCCAGCAGGCGCGCTCTGGCGGGTGGTGTCCGGTGGGCTCTCGCTGGACCGTGGGCGTCCGGGGGAGGGGGCCTGGGCAGCATCTCTCCTCTTGGGTGTGGTGCCGGGTGGCCGAGGGAAGCCCCGGGCCCCGAGC
>VYZS01071812.1:36615-58403 GCA_013400695.1 Neodrepanis coruscans | reverse complement strand
AAGCACTATCTCCAGAGCGTCCTCATCCCAAAAACGGGCTCTGGGAAACTTAATTTGTTTGTCTGTTTGCACTTTATTTGTCGGGTTTTTGTGAGTACGCGAAATAAACTGTGATATTTGTGTGTTTTCTTCATTTTGGGGTGTGTTTGTGACTTCTCTCGGAATCTCTTGTCCAAAATCACTAAATTTGTGGTAGAACCACGACAAGAATGCTTGAAACAATCTACTTCTGACAACAGCCTTCTCTTTGCACAAGACAGGGATCAGAAGTATCCTTCTATGCTGCTGACCTGTTGAGGAACAGCCACCTTTGAATTCCAGTCAGGACACCTGGACTTCAGCGCTATGATACGTGTTAAAAACAAGCACTTGTTGACACAAATAGAATATATTACATCACCTAGACTAGCAGCACAAAAATCTAAGTTCCTGGGAGACTTCAAGTGAGCAAATGTATTCATGACCTACTTCTAGGGTATGCAACAGTCACAGCTATTAGCTGAACATGCTTGTAGAGCAGCATGTTCTCTGTTGTACCTACTCAGTTATTTGGTACAGGGGAACTTCATGGTATTTAAAGACAGTGGATCCTACTTATCTGAAGCTTGATCCACATGCATGAACACCCTTCTCCCTCAAACCAGAAATCCACAAGAGCTTTAGGTACAGTAGGAAAGTTTCACACTACAGTAGGAAAGTTTCACACCAGCCATTCTCCCCCTCAAGGATTGACTTGGATACAGTTGGATACTTGGCACACACTCCCTGTTCACCTCCTAGATGGTTTCCGGGAAAAGCAAAGATGAACCATGAAACACCAAGCACTTGCACCAAGATCTATATCCTGCTGAGTCATTGTAGCTATGGAGTAATGCTACAAGACAATCACAAGAGATGCAATACTATCAGCTGAGTTCAGGAGAAGTCCAAAAAGAGGATTCTTCCAAGAAATGTCTTCCTATTTTCAGAATTCTTTACAACACATCAACGAGCAGTTTGACTATCATTTAAGTATGCAAAAAATACCTACACAATAGACACAGATGCACAAGTCAGAAGAACAAGTACTTGACCCAAGCTGTGGCAGCCACCAGCAACCGCTGCTAAAAGCGGACCAGTCCTCTGTGACAGATGTATTTGTCACATTCCCCTGCTAAAAGTTCGTGAGAAATTAAGGTCTTATTGAAGAGCAGCCAGAGTTGCTCTATGTAGGACTGACTCTGGATGATGTATTGTATTAAAGCAGTTCCTTGAGGAACCAGAAAATAATAGAAATCTCTTAAGAAAAATTAGTGCAAGAAGTTAAAGTGCAAACACAGCACAAATGCACAGCAAACTTCTGCTCCTCTGTTGGCACATCCTACATTCACATGAGTTAGATCTTTCTTCACCCAAAATAAGTTGATACATGAATAAACAATGACAACAACAGGATCACAAGACTAAACAGTGACTGGTCAATGGTTCCCTTTAGTATTCTGCCATCTCAGATTGTGCATCATATCACATTAAAGACCTTCCTCGATAAAATTGAAGGGCCACAACTGCCACTTTGCAGTGATTTGTGGAAGACAACTCATCACCTGCTCCTCACAGGAGGCCTGTGTGAGCTACTATCCTCTTACTGAAGAGGAAGTGCCGTTGCGGTGAGCAGAGCGAGAACAAGCTGCTCTCTGTAAGAAGTGCCTTCAACTTTATATAATCTGTTGGGAGATTGTGTGACTTCAAACAGCCGCAGCATGTCTAGGGCACTTGCAACTGTTTCAGATATGGGGTACTGATTCACACAGCAAACACATACAAAAATGGGACTAAGAACAAGCTTTCTATGCAGATAGAGTAGAGCTGAGGGCCCTGTATACTAATAAAATGGCTGCTAGCCAGGGAGACTTCTGACTCTGCCTCACTCCCTGCAGCTAGGGAATCATTGCAGCAGGCGATGCTCAGCCAAGACCCCCCAACAGATTTTATTTATTCATGTTTGCTTTCATCTCCCCCCCACCTTGTACACAATAGCCTAAACATTGTCTCCATCCTGAACCATACAACTTGCATATTTGCAAACATCTCTTCATCTTAAGACCACAGACAGACAGATTGGTTTTGGGTCATTGAATTCAGTCTTTTGTATGAAGTCTATTGTATGAACCAACTACCATATAATCCTCCCTGATTTTTATTTTCTTTAAAGAATAAATAAGAAACTGGTTTTGGTGTCAACAAACAATCCCCAAATCTGATTTCTTGGCTGTTTAGGAAACTCATGCACATCCCTTCCTCTTGGGAAAACATTCTTCATAACTAAATAGCACATGTTTGGGTTTTTTTCTTGGCTGTTAATTTAAGCACAGAAACCTCTCCTTGGCCCTCTGCCCATTCCTGACGCACAGATTCCAAATAGCTGCAGCACCTTGTACTTCCAGATCTCTTCCACACCCAAGCATCTGATCCTCTTGACCAAGCTGAGCACATTAACCTCTCTGAGAAATTCATCCTTTTGAAATCGACAAACTGAGCTGCAAGGGTAGTTTTATTTGTCCTTTCATTTTGGTAAAAAATAATCAACTCATGGTCACTAGCCATTCTATAGCTTTCTAGTTTCTGTTCCAAAAAGAAGCAGTACCAAACCTGACCAAAGGACAGAGAACTATCTGAAGAAATTCATTGGCCATTACTGCTAATAATTTCTTGCAGTTTTTCAATCTATACCTGAGAAATCAAAGCTAGCACAACACATCAAAGGAGTCTGGGGCCTATGGAAGACTCTCAGTGCTAGAAACTCATAGCCAAAATTATTTTGACTAACACACATCCAGTTCTTATCCATGTTATCCATACCAATTGCTTCACAGAAATATAGCAATATTTCTACATGCAGAGGCAGAGTTATATTCCATCTCTGCCTTTCCTGAGCAACTGATAATATTCAACAATACTAACGTTTCACCATCCTTGCTTTATTCCTTTCTTTCTTTTACACCAAGGTGATCACTTTTGCACCTAGGATGAATAAATCAAGCTCTTACATTTTTTAAGCCAGACTCACAACATTTTACATACATACATACATACATACAGCTGTCTTCATCCAACTTAATACCTCAAAGAGACCAGGCGGTATCTTACTACTAACATATCACCATGCAAATAAGCATCAGTCCTTACTCCCATCTACTCACTGATATTTATCCATTACTACATGCTTACTTACCTGATTTTATTTCCTGAAACTATAGATATTCTGCTCTGTCTTCAACATCCTACTTTCTCTGTGTCCTTATTCCTTCTGTAGCACTGATCCTCAGCCATGATTGTGGGCTACACTTCTTGAGAGAAGTGCTTTTCTTTACTGACATCTCTTTTTGTTTCATTTCTTTCACCCCTTCAGTAAAACCAATCTTTATTTTTAGGTCTCCTCCAACAGTAATCCAGTTCCCCCATTCTGCCCCCATAATCACACAAGTACAGATCCCTCACTCTAAGTAAACACCTACCCTTTGTAGTCTCCTGCTTATTTGGAGAACTCCAACACACTTGTGGCCTCCTTGCCCCTCTAACACATCAGCTGAAGACAAGGGGTCTCAGCTGCAGCTCCAGCACTCCAGTTGTTCCAGGTCTATGTGGCCTCTGCCAGAAACCCTCAGTAGGATAATATCCATCCACAGCACCTTCCTCCAGTCACTCCTCTGTATTTCACTAGCCTTTGAACTGTCCCAATAATCATGACAATAATCATTGTCTTCCTGTCTTGAAAAGAAAGGTAAAGCCACACCATCCTCTTCCCTAACTACTATGCACTTAGAAACCTTCAATTAGCTCATCAGTGGTAAAAGACATTTGCCTGGGTCAGCTCCACCACTTAATAAACTCACCTGGTACCCTCTCTAAAGACTCAGCAGACAGATCTGTGACAATTCTGTCTAATCCCCTAAACTAGGTTGGTCTCCTTGTTCCCAAGAGCAAGTCCCACACAGCCCTCTCCCCAAACATTACACCACTTACTAACCTGCTTTTTGTCTCCTATGGGTTGGAGTTTTTTCTACCTCTACTGGTAGGGACAAATGAAGATGAAGTTTCCTGGAATAACATAGGGGAATTTTCAGTCACGGAATAAACTAGGTTAGAAAAGATCTCTGAGTTCATTGAGTCCAACCTGACTGTCCATCAAGTCCTTTCTTACATGGAAATATCTCTGGTTCATGAGGTGCTCCACAGGCCCTTTGGACTGGGGGAAGAGAGTGGAGGGTACAGCAAGGTGTGGTAGGGAAACCCCTTCCCTGATCCAGCAGGCATAAATCTGGTGCATACCATGTCTCTACATGGCTTTCAGAGCTGACTCCATGAATGACTGAGGACATGTGACCCCAGCTCTACTTCCATCTGTGGACCAGAGAACACAGCACCATCATCCAGCATGATCATCGGCTCAGACCCGCTCTATCATCCAGCAGTTCAGGTTAGATTAATCTTCTTGTTTACAAGAAGGAAGGAAAATTATAGTTTCCAGTGTGTGTGGAAACTTGGTCTTCTTGACTCATATTTAGAGTTCAATGCTATCATCACAGACAATACTTATTTTCTAGCATCTCCAGACAAAAAAAGAAGAGAGTGATACCCCAGCTCCAGATTCCTGGCATGGCTCATCACTGTCAGCAGCCTCTTCCAAACAGAGACTTGATTGACAATGGATGGGCACTTAGACAGGCCTGGTGGAGAGGTAACTGCAGTGCTCATGGTTGAGTGAAGACCCGTGAAGGAATCAGAGTGTCCTTCCAGACATGATTAAGAGAAACCGCAGTGTAAAGATTCATGTGTTGATCCATTTTATAGAATTATTTTTATGAAAGAATAAAGAGGTAGGGAAAAAAATTAAAAAGAGACAACACAGGAGGAGAACTGAATTAATGGAAAGGGTGAAAGAGAAAAACAAAAATGCTGCAAACATCTCAAAAGAGATGTCTCTTACTGCATCACAAAAAAAATACATTTCTAAAGGATGGAAGATCAGAATGAATTCAAGAATTAATAAAAGCAGGTAGTTTTTAAGAGGAATTTCGTTACAATGTTGCCAACATACAGGTGCATACGAAAGCTCAGATTCTCCACCGATATCGCTCCATTGACTCTAATAAAGCTACTAATTTGCACTGCTGCTGGGATTATACCTGACCCTATATCTACCTCCCCTTACTAAGATTTATGGCAAAGCTCTGTTGAGGTCAATAGATGTGTGCAGCTATGCATTTACACAGGCATTCAGCTCAAGGCTTTCCCTCTTTATCTGGAAAGTTTAGAAAATGTGCCACTATTGATGGTGAAGGAGCAATCTGAGGAAATTTCTGTTTTTCTGATATGGCTGGGCTTTGCCTGTTCTCTTCTCTACATCTGGGTAATTGCATTTCAAGTGAAGGCTTTCTAGTCAGCAAAAAGAGGCCCTGCAAAATGAGTTAGAGGAAACCACAACTTTGGCATAAGAGCCAGCATCCTTTTCTGAACTCTCATGCTGAGTCTGGCTATCTGAAAAGCTATGCTTGAAAAGGAGCACAGGATTTTTTTGCATGTGACAACAGCTGAAAATATTTCCCTTTGGTACACCACATGTACACAAGTCCATCTACACTGCCTTTCAGACATGTGAAGATATAAGCCATGATAGTAGATACAACGAACACCCAGGCACTGAAAAAAGCATGCAAGTCCATAGTAGCTCCTTGTGAAGACATGCACCCATTTTACACATAAAGCTTCCACCTCAGATACACCAGAACACAGATGCAGCATCTGTGGACACCAGGCTGGATGTAGTCCCTGTGACCTCTGTTACAGCCTAACTCATGCTGTCCTGGTGGAGCTTTCATCCTTCTGAATTTCAGAGGGGTTCACAAATGAGGCAGTTGCTATTGCTATAGGAAAGGATTTCAGCTTCCAGCTCTAACAATAGAGGATTGTCTTTTCAGATCCAGAGGCTCCAGGTTCAGTTACCAGAGATGATCCACCCAGAGCAGTTGTCAGAGCAACTCTGGCCCTAGAAGTGGAGATTTACTGGAAATTACTTTGTAATCATTTGAACTCTCTCAGGGGAGTGGTCTGAAGTTGTGCATATGCAACCCTCTCCAGAGTGGAGCTGAATGACCTGAAATCTCACCTGGCCACCTGTCTTCATAAGCTTTTATGCAGACCAGACCCACAATGAAATTGTGTGTGACAAAGCAGGAAATCTTTCCTTGGCATCCTTCCTTCTCCATCCTTCCTTCCCACTGCCTTTACTTCTGAGTGAACGCCATGGTGGCGGAACCTACCAGCCCAGCAGGACTGACATTTGTGTTTATCCACATCAAGGGATGCTGACGTTTGTGATCCTCTTCTACCAACATCCAACTTGTCTGATTGCAGTCAAAGAGGAGTGACCTCTAGGACTAACCAGCCACTCAACTACTGTAAAAATAATAGAAGGAGCTTCATGAGACAAACCAAGCTGACTTAGGAAACCAATGGACAATCTCTTAAGGGACAAGAAATAAGTAGCAACAAAACCAAAAAGACTGGGGTTAAAAATCACTTTAAAACCATGCTAGTGCTAAGCATGCTGTGTGTTTACAGTGTATTTTCATCATGTAACTGATCAGTCCCATGTAACATACACCACATGTTAAGATAGATGCAGCAGATATAAACCCAGTCTGATTTCATATAGTAAAAATGTGTACATGCAAAGAGAAATATAATAAATGCATTTCATACAAAGCATTTCTTCTTATCATATTAAATACATATCTCAATTGTTTTGCCTAGTTTGGAGCCCACTTGAATATTCTGGGACTGTCCCAAATCCCTTAAGGGTCAAGAGCTCACTGACTTCAGTGGATGTTGGATCAAATCCTACAAGATCAAAATTCCTGTAAGGACTAGTGTTTCAGTGTGGCTGGGTTTGCATACCTTACAAAATACACTGTAGTTACACCATCCTTATAGTGTAGCTACAGTATAATATTACAGCTGAACTTCTACAAACATGGACTGAGAACAAATTTAGCAGTGTGAATGATAAGCAAGTCCAAAATACAATATATCTACTGTCCACCTCTGCTGAGGCTCCTGTGAAGTATCACCAGTAAACATTCCACTCATATGTTTTGGTCCCTTCTTACCCATTCAAGTCATTAATCATTCATCTTCTTGGTATTATTTTGTGCTACTCCCCCACCCACGCCACCTGTCTCTTTGTGGTATCCATCTGTCATTCCTAATCATATACTTGGACTGCAGGATCTCTGGAAAAAGAGCCATTTACTTATGATGTGTGCACAACACTTCATGCACTTAAGCCTCAGCCACCAGTTCAGACCTCACATCATGCCCACCCCACAAATCAGATTAACTAATGATAACTGTCAGATACACTGTGCATGCAAAGACATACACACATAGACATAAACCTGCATGTATACAAGTCTACCGGAGGAAGGTATGCCTGCAATTAAGGCAGGTGCTACCAATATCAAGGGAAGGAGGAAAGACAGAGGCAAGATCAAAAATTTTGAACATGAAATTTTAGCTGGAACTATCTTCTGCCTGCTCACCCCCTCTAGCTGCAGCCCACAGCCTCGCAGCACCAAACAGTGCAGGAGCCTCTTACTGCTCTTGAGTTACAGCACAGGTGTACACACCTTTCTTGTACTATTGCATTGTGCACAACATCGGGAAATGTCTATGGTGTTCTTGGGCCTGGTGCCAACGACACTAACACTAGCATGGACTTCCATGACAGCAGAGTTACAGAAATATGTGCTTTTGCAAAGCTCACCAGGTGCACTGTGGAAGGAAACAGCAATGTCAATGAGTCTGAGCAAGTTCTCCCTGGCTTTAACCTGCTTACCATTTCATAACTTCCATTTTGTTTGTTTGATGTAGTAAAAAATGGCTTGAAATGCTGCTGAAATGTATTTTTATGGAATCTGTACCTGAAATGGAACATTTAGCTGGACTCGGTCTGGAATGAATGATTAGACAAAATTTTCAAGAGCTATCTGTCCTCCACTGATACAATTTTCTTTCCTATTTTGTTCACCAAGACTCACTTTTCCTGCTTTCCAATATTCACACAAACATAAATATCAAAGCAGACAAAGATGAAGTGATCTTCCTTATAACTTACTTACTGCCGGTCAAACTAAAGTTGCCCTGTGTATCCTCTGCCAGGTCCCGACTTGAGTCTGGTCCAATATTTCAAGCAAAGACAAGCAAACTCTAGAGGCACCAAGCATCAACGAAGTTTAAGCCCTTGTGTACTGAAGAGAAGACATTCCCAGAGCTAGAGCTAGGAATGCCAGCTCCCTCCAAAATCCTGTCCTTTTCACAAGCCATATCTGGGATGTGCACATTCAGAGCTGGTGGAAGAGGCTGCAATTCAGCAAGTGCTTGCAGCCCAGTCTGATGGGTCTTCTCCCAGAAAAGGATATTGAGACATTCTCAATCACTTGTGGTACTATCTCCAATGATGAAAAACATGACTGGAGGGTCAGTTGGAATTGGTTCTTTCCCATGAATTGATTCCCTGCATGTTTTGGGAACAAGCACAAGACTTCACTCTGAAGAGCTGTCATTCTCCTGCCAACACTGAAGACAGATCCAGGGGCTTAAAAAAAGTAATTCAGGACAAGGCCTATACAATGACTGTGACTGGTACACTGCTAATGACTATCATCTAGGTGCAACAACGGTAGGATAAGAAACTATTTCTTAATGTAGACAGAGCAAAGGAAACTCTTTAAGCAAACATACCAGTAGAACAATTAGAAGGTTAATCACAACATTGGCCATGAGAGGTTTTCTTGGTTTTTTAACTTCAAAGGAGCAGTGATTAATAAACAGTGTTGATCTTCTGGAGAGATGAGTCAGCCCCTGCCCATGCTGGGGTTACCCTCACACTGCTGCTGCTGCTGCTGTTCAGAGCATATGAGTGTTCCCTGGGGAGGCAAAATGCTTCATTTAGCTTGTGGTGCTCCACACCAGCATCACACAGCATTGTTCTCCACAGCCTCACTTCTATCATTCCTGGGAGGGCACCATGCATGTGGATGAGGAGGAAACTTTGGTGGGAGTTCTCTTGCACAGCGAGTATTCTCCAACTCCTGGGGAAGACAACAGAGGAAAAGACACTGGATGGATCAGAGGAGCTATGGTATAGTTCAGAGATTTTGCTACCTGTATCCAGTTTTGATCTAGGACAGTGGCAGGTTGAAAGATATCAGTATTTGCCATTAAGTCTATGAGATGAATCAATCACTTCCTTATCACTTTTTATCGAGATCAGTTAAAGATGTACAAGTGTTGGGTAACAGAGTAGATCAGGAAATGGAGAGAATCCCTCCTTTGATCGTTACTAGCCCTAAAGAAACATACCCAGACCCAAGAGGAAGTGAGATCAAGCAGCTGCACATGAAGGGCACTTTATACAAGTCCCACCTAACACTTCAGAGGGAAAGGTCTAATCATAGATGTGCTATGATCATGAAAGATAGACAGGTCCCACTTTTCCTTCTGCCATGAGGAACACATGCTGGTCCATGGTCTGTATCATCTGTCTCAAGGAGAGATAGATACATCTGTGGGAAGGATGACACCAAAAGCCTAGGCAGCAGCAGCAGCCAAACACACAGCATGGCTGTTTCCTGTCTTGGAACACATACCAAAGAGCTGAGAAGTGGAAAGGGAAGCCTGTCTTGAGAGCACCAAGAGCTCTGTGTGTGTGACTGTGGAAATTTAATAACAAGCAGGCATCCTAAAGGGTAAACTCTCTTTTCCTCTCATACACCCTTTGCCTCATGTTCCTACACAAGCAATAGTTACAGAATCTCCTGCTTGGGTGTGGTGATGACACCCGAGTGAGCTACATCACAGCTATGCACCTATTCCCTGTCTTTGTAAAACTACTTCTACTCACCAATCATCATTACACTGTGCCAAAGGCATCGCCACCAAGATGACACTCCCTTCTCAGTCCTGTTCCTGCATTGTCTACGCTCAGGTGGTCCCACCTGATCTAAGGTGCTCTGCAGGGTGCTGCCAACAAACCATGTTTTTATCTAGTCTCTCCCACCATGGAACTATCACAATCAGTGGAGAAACATCAAAGCTTGATGTGTTAATGCACCCACAATAACTGCAAAAGAGACACTAGGTCTGGTCTGCTGCAAATTTCCTCCCTGCCTTGGCTATGAGGGCCAAGCAGTGCACTCCAGAGGATATTGAACTGCAGCAACACTTGTTCCCTTCAGCTGCTCTCATTCTCTTACCAGGGCATTTCTTTCTCTGCTGGATCTCTCTGCAGGAAAGAGCAGACACAGAAGAGCTGGCTCTACTCAGCAGGACCTCTGCTCATTTCCTAGGCACTTTTTGATGTGTTCTGTTTGTGACCAAGCTCGGGCTGGGATCCCAGCTGATATTTTAAGTTCAGCCTCAATAGATTTCAAACTTCAGCCACTGTAAATAATTCTGACATGCACTCCGCCTGCATTTTGGCACTTCTGCTTGTGTACAGTATATTTAATTTTTTAATTTTTTTTAAAGTTTCTTAGCATTCTCTGTGTCAGCTGTCAAGACAAAGATGGCATCTTCGTGAAACTGCCTGATCCTTGGTGAAGTCTGAAGACAGCAGATTGGTTTAACAACTCCATGCATATTAACAATCACATTCTCTACTTAACAAGAGACAGATAAAGTGGTGTGTCATGTTCTAGGAGATGTTTACAGGACAGAAAACCACATGGCTTCAAACCAGGGAGCAATTCACAAGAGGAACCTTGTTTCGGCAGTCATCAAGACCAGGAACTAAGCAGTCTGTAAATAAAAAGGATGCAAAAATCCTCTGTTGTGGTAGTCAATAAGACATTTTACCGACTCGGGTTGCTTATTTCTAAGTCTTATGCCTTAAGACATCAGAATTGCTCACTCAGCCTTTCAAAGTCCTGGTGGGGGTTCTTCTACCCAGTGAGTGTAAGCTTATGCTTATTTTTACATATGCAGGCAGCTCCAATGTGTGCTAAAAGCATTAGTGTGCTAAAAGCTTATCAATTCATTGCTAAGAAATTGTCCAGGCTAGATTCTGCTTAACAGAAGTGAGAGAGATCTTGCACTTTTTCCTCTGTGTGTCTTAAGCTTCTGTCATGACTGCCAGACAAGAAGGAATCCTCTAATATGACATACAGATAGATACAGACCACCTGGTCTCAGCTTTAGGTTTTTCCGTGGTACAGGTGATAACCATCATTGGGGAAACACAGAACTGGATATCTTAACAGATATTAGCCCTCCCCTCACAACTACATTTCCTAGCCATCACAAGGTGAGTTAAACTCTCTGGAAAGAAGAATTCCACAGCAAAAAGCCATCAAAGTGCTGCACACGCCTTTCATTGGGCGTCATTCATCCCAGTGCCTTAACCTTTCATCAGGGTTCCTTTCACAGCATATAAGAGTTATCCGAGACGTCCAAGACGTCCCTTCTCCTGGGGCTTGATCTGAGGGCAGAGAGTGAAAATTCAAAGCAAACAGTAAACAAAACCAAGCTCTCCTAAGTGTAAGCCACACATTTGGTTGGAAGCTTCTTGGCTAATTTTACTTGCTGTTTCCTGCTCACTCTGGAGTTTCTTTTTCTTTGGATTTTGGTGGTGGTGGTTCTGTTTTTTGGGGTTTTTTGTTTGGTTTTTTTTTTCTTCTCTGCCTCAGTTACAAGAAAAACAAAGGGGGGATGGGGGCAACCCAGAAAAATATAAATTAAAAAGGTTACTCCCTCAAGAATCTGGTGTCCCATGTCAGGGACCTGCCCAGCTCACCAACCATAGAGTCATTGGACAAGTCAGGGTAGTATTTTCTCCTGATGGATGCCCATCAGGTGTCTGATGGCAAACCACTTCCAACATTGCTGCTTCCTCCAGATTGCATATGTAGATCTGTTTATGGATAGCCCAAGCCAAAGCCATAAACATCTGTAGAACTTGGCTCAAAGTCAAGGTCTGGTCTGAGCTATCTTAGAAATTCCAGTTTTGTCTGGCCCAGAAGTTGTTGGCCATTTGCAGAATGAAAATATGAGTGGAAACCTGTCATCACAAGATGGGGGGAGTTGGGAGTGAGCTGTAGGCAGGTTCCTTCAAGCTCTTCAGGGTAGCTTTTCAATTGACAGAAATCTAGCTTAGCTGTAAGAGTCAGTGAAACCAATCACGGGTTCACATCACCCAAGATTCCAGCCTTCTTCAGAAAAATTCACAGCATTCCAGGGTTTAATAGACAGCGGATAGAAAACTTGACATCTATTAAAATTCAATAGTTTTATGCCTTCAGCTTACAGTGGGAGGACTGAGAGAACTCACTCCAAGAAGTCCTCCAGCAAGCTCAAATTCCTGACACCTCTATTGCTCAGCTGCTCATGGACATCATCTGGGCACTCAACCCCTGTTGTGTCTAGTGTAGCTCAAGCAGACAGCAAATAGATTATCTTTTCCAGAGGCCTTGAAAAACCCAATTTACCAGATATTTCTTTGTACATCATAAAAAGGAAAGAAATACAGAACCTCCACCCTTGTATCCATGGCATTACTTAAAGGTCTACCAGACAGCCTTGGCCCATGATATTAAACCAGATTATGGAGAGGAAAGAAGGCTTTTGAGGCAGCTGTTTTTAATTCAGGACAGTGGTCAATCACTGTTACATTCAGTTTCAGTCAGAGCTCAAATCATATTAGCCTCACCTTTTTCATATCTCCAGAAGCTTGTACAGTCCCAGATGAGGCCATCACAACCTTCATGCCTTCTAGCCCACATTTTTACATGATGGGAAGGATTATTTGAATGAGGATTGTCTGGCACTAAAGAAAATCTCTAAGGTCTGACTTCCTTAAAATAAACAAACAAAGCAACTAACTATACAAGGTTCCCCATATATATTATAGTTGTTTGCACCATTAAAACATCATTAATGTACAGTCAGGAAGAAAAGTGCCCAGCATTGAGCTGTCTTTGAAGTGAAAAGCACAGTAGAGCCAGTTGTATTGAAAATTAAGGAGTGTGCAATGATTTTTTGCTGCCTGTGAAGGGCAAGCCAACAACATATTGAGGCCACTGTCACAGGTCTTCCAGGATTCCTTTACTACATATTTCTGTGTCAATAGCTTCTTTCAAAGTTTGGTCACCAACTAAGAGGTGCAACTGTCTGGTCTACCTTGTCATTTTATTGCTCATGAATTCTGTAGGAGCATCCTAACTGAGATTTTTAGAGTAATTAAGTCTTGCAGAAGTTATCATAAGCTGTTTTTCATTATCCCTGATTCATCAGCAGGGAAACTGAGGCAGCAGGAGGTCATACACAACACAGTGGTAGATGAGAAGCAAATGTTTTGCCCCAGACTTCCAGCTGTTTGGCTCTGCCTACCAGACAACGGGTAAATAATGGAGCTGTCACACTCCAATGTTATTTTTAAACTGTGGGTATTGGGTTTGGCAAAAACTCTAGAAAAGCACAGCATGACCAAAGGAGTCCTGAGGAACAAGTGCCCTGCACAGATGGAGCCTCTTTGGGGAAACCTTGTTGTTCTGTTACATTTGTGCAATCAGTTGAATGGGAGCCCAGACCCCAAACTGTCAACTGCACAAGAGCACTGGGAGAGCCTAAAGGAGAAAGACATGGCGGGACAGAGGAGTTGGCTCCACCAGCTGCCATCTCCTCCACACTGGTGCCCTGGCCCAAGCCGCACCAGTCAAATCCATAGGGGGGCAGCAAACCCTTTGCAGTCATGGGACTTTATTCCCAAAATTATCCTCTTCCACACTCTGTCCCTGAGCAGCTGGAGAGCCCCCCTCACACATCACCCTTTCGAAGGTCAGCATGGACTCTGCAAGCTCAGGAGAGGGAAGATGGGCCTGCAATGTCTCTTTGAACTCAATATATGTGGCCACTTCAGCTCAGCTATCGAGCTAGCAGGGCACATGTGTCTGAGCCCACCAGCAGGGCTGGCAGGGCTCTGGAAAAGCAGCTGAGTTAGGCAACACATAGCTAGTTTCAGGTTTTTATATGAAAACCTACACCTCTGCCTAAGACTGACAGAACCCTGGATCAATGGATGCAGCCTCACTTTGAGAGATTTGGCGCATACAGGGTCCAAGATGCTTGGGGTTTCTATAATGGCATCCATATATAACAGTGCAAGGACAGCCACATTGGCTCAATGAAAAGGTCCATCTAACTACATATCCAGCTTCCGTGGTGGTCACCAATAGAAATGGAGGAAAGAGCATAAGAAAAAAGCGCACATTACCTTACTCCATCCCAGGATGCTCTCTTGATTCCAGAGGTACACAGTTTCAGCCAATTTTGCAGCACCCTACATCCTCATGGTTCCCTCTCACAGATGCAGCTTTGGCACAAAGCAAACCTGCATTTAAGGAAGGGGCCAGAACTTGCATTTAATCTCTTCATGTAGACAGATGCAGAAGCAGGTCAAATGGTACCACAATGAACATGAACTCCTTGTCAGTTGTAACCAATTAGCTCCTGAGTGACCCTGAATCTCAGGGCACAAACTTTGTTTTGAGATTCGTGCTAACTGTACCCTCTCTCTCTTCTCTCAGAGATTTCTGCTCAAGCATCTCTAGATGCATTCATGCTACACGCAGTCACCCAACAAAACTGAGAGCTGGATTTGCTTTCTGCATAGGCAAGGGAGAAGAGAATAGAAAGGCACACAGGTGACTTACCCAATATCCCACAGGCAACCAGTGGTGAAGCTGGGATTAGCCCAAGTATTCTCCATTTCTTCCCTCCCAATCTCCAGCTACACTGTCCCCTTCCTGCTTGATTTTGCACTCTCCACCCAGCTGTCTTTACTGAGCAGGCTTCCTACAGTGCCTTTTAGGCAGCTGTCAGGTTTGGATGAGTGTCTCCACTCCATCGAATGGGCTGTCCCCCTCTGTGCTGTCCCTGTGATGTTAACCCTGCTTTCCCACTGAAGTAAACGAGGAAAAAGCAAGACAGATAGCTCCATGGCAGCTGGATGGGAGATTACCTCCTCTTCTCTACAGGAGACAGTTTTCTTCCCCTTTTTCCCTCTCCACTAACAGTTTTCCTCAGAAACTGTTTTGCCTTCAGCTCCCTCCCAGGAAAAAAACAAAACAATTCCTTCTTTGCCTTCTAAAAAAGAGCTAGTTCCCTTCTTTCCAGGTCCTAATCCCTCCAACAAGCTTCAGATACAGGGTTAATCCTAGGGAGAGGTGGACAGGTGACAAACAAATCACCCCTGGTTTTTACTTTCCTCCTTAGTAGGGGAAAAAATAAAAATTAAAAAAATAAGTTCTATTCATTCTTTCAAGCTGCTCCATTTTAACACAGACATTTCTCCTCCCTGAGCATGCTCTCTGCTTGCTGCTCACCTCTACTAATAACACCCCAGACTAAACAACTCTATCCGCCTTTCAGTGGCTCACCTGCTTGCTCTGGCTACCACCTGCCTGAGCTTAGGGAAGAGACACCAGTTGCTAAACTGTACAGGGCTTCCGAGGGGGAAGAGAAAAAAAAAATCCTGGGAAGTGAAGAGAGAGGAAAAGGGAGAGGATTTGGGACCAGGTTAAGAAACGAACCTGCAGATGCAGGGAGATGCAATCCTAGCACAAGAGAGCCCTATCAAAAGACCTCAGCCATGCTGGCTCTTAGCAGAGGGTTTCCTGCCATGCCCAGATTTATCTCAACCTCTCTGCAGCAATAACCTATCCGAGAACATCTCTTCTCCATTTACCTTACAACAGCACCACATCTTTCCCCCATGATCCTGAACAGTAATGTTTAAAAAGTCTTTTCTCTGGCCCAGATGTCAGAAGCCCAAGACAAATGTAGGAACAGAGGGGAGACTGCCTCGATCTGTGATTAGTGCTGCAGCATGTCAGACTAAATGATTTTCATGATCACTTCTGGCTATAAGGATCCAAGCACCGAGTGAAGAGATGAAAGTCCATTCAGGAAGCTCACAAATCACTTGCCTGAAGATACTTGACTTGCAATTTTCCAAAACTTCACAAGCAGAAAACTGCCCTGAGAGATACCAAAACAAACACTGTACTCTGAGGTTTAAGTAGCAAAGGTAGGGCTAGATAAAATTTTCCTTGGTGTTATTCCTCATGGTGGAGAATGAGGCTAGCTACCTGGTGGATGGAGGGGAAAAAAGCCTCCAAAACTCGACTGTGACAAAACCTGGGGCTGGATCCAAGAGGAGGGCTATACAGAATCCTCTGCAGGAAAGGAAGGTTTATCAAGGTCTTTTCTGCCTGTTCTGAAGCTGGTTTTGATTAAAAAAGAAATCACTACCACCAGTTCCCTTCCCCTGCCCCAGTAAAACATAACACACCATTCTCACTTCCTTCACTGCCAGTTTGCTCTAATAAAAAGCAGAATTGTGCCTGAAAAGCATGTTGCGCAAAGATGGACCCACCAAGCAAATAGATGCATTCGCCAGCAGTCAGTAAGGCACACACATACCCAAAT
Organism: Neodrepanis coruscans; assembly: GCA_013400695.1. NCBI lineage: Eukaryota > Metazoa > Chordata > Aves > Passeriformes > Philepittidae > Neodrepanis > Neodrepanis coruscans. Next base: position 41,879 of record VYZS01071812.1, on the reverse strand, counting down.
CCCTTGCTAGCCTGTAAACAAGACAGATCGCTTTCTCAGCTGCTGTATATGAATTTCAAGCTGCTGTGGAAGAAGCCTCTCCTCCTGGGTTTTAGTGCTGTGTGCAAGGTGATCTGGAAGGGCAGACTTGCAGAGCTACCTGTCTTTGCAAAACTGAATTCCTGACACCTCCTGTGGTCTATGAAAACTCTTCATGGATGCCAGTGGTTTTGATTTCAGGCTCTAACATTTGAATGATTTTTGCCTGGATGACAATGCAGGTCAGCACCAAGAACAGGTAACCTCACTGACACTTGTGTGACACCCGGCAGAGTCACCCCAGTATTAGAACAACACTTCAAATGGTGCAGCAAGACCTTGCCATCATGTGAAGCAGGCTTAGCTAAGGGGAAAAATCTTAAAATGTCATGCTTCTCAGACACCAGCTATTTAACACATTTATTATACAAAGAATTACAAAGGGGCTGAAAGGAAAGTGAGGGATAGTTTCCTCTGGGGCTCTCCTGAGTAACTACCAGCAGAAAAGCTTTGACAGAGTCAGAGAGATAGAGTAAAAGCTGTGATAACAACCATTTCCACCATGCTACAGATTTACCGTGCAGGGTGTAACATTTGAAAACCATTCATCAGCATCTGCTGGAAAGAAAGAGAATGAATTCTGCTGAATCCAGACCCAATACCATTGTAACGCATGGCAGCAAATCAATGAGGCAGAGAACAGCCTGTAAATTATTCCTAGCAATATGGGACAAGAACATGGAGCAAGACAGCCAAGTGGCACAAGACCTCCCTTTTGAGGAACACCCGTGCAGACAGCAGCAAACAGCAGGAAAACTTGGCAGGACAGTGGGTGCTCCCACCCCAACCAGGCAGCAGGAGAGGAGAGGGTTATGAACCATGCATACTCCCAAATGCTGCTGCCAGCCCAGAGCAGTCTGCTCTATCCAGTCAATAACAAGGCTAGAGTCACATCAGCAATGCAGGAGAGATGCTCCAGGAGCACATGCCAGCTGCACAGCATAGGGACAAACTCACAAGAGCTGTGTCCTCTTACTCAGGACAGCCTGCAGCTCCTTGTCCTTCAAGTACCATGAGCAGAGAAGTAGCTGCCCATTCCATGCAGGCAGGGACAGTGGCTAGGACGAACAGAGGCCTGTGTGAAAGATAATGGCAGTGCTAGGCAACGACAAAACCAGCATAAAATAAAGAATTATTGGATGGTTTGCTCTAATCCACACTCCTCCCTGGACCTCAGACCCATGGCAGGCACAGCCCACCCACAGCCAGCTGGAAGCTAATAGAGGAAGTTTGGAGCAGCCCAGCTACAGAAGCTGTGGGGAGCCAGGGCTGCCTCAGAAATTGTCACAGCTTTCCTTTCCCTTCCATCCTTTCTGGCTTCTCTTCCTTCTCCCCATCAGCAAGCATATATCAATGGTCAGGAACGCATCAAAGCCCTCCATCCAGCAAGCCGCCTCTTCTCCTGTGGGACAAGTCCCAAGACATGCTGCAAATGGTGTTTTTCCCCTCCAGCGACCCTTTTCTGCAAGCAGGCAAAAACACTGTCTCTTTCCTCTCTTTCATCTCTCTGTTTGATTTTCCCTGCTCTGGTGCTTAGAGCTTCAAGTCAGTGGACGGTTTATTAGAAGAGAGGGAAAACAAGCCATACTGATGCTTGAATAGCTTTACAGTGAGATTCCCTTGTGCAAAGCATGACTGAACATAACAGGAAAGGGTCTCCTCCAAGAAGTTTTTTAATCTAGCTATGAAACTTAGGTAAGGGTTATACCCCGGGTTTTGTTACACTGCCTGTAACAAGGGGTGTTCTAGGGAGCAATCTAGGCATTTTAAGAGTGCCTGGTCAGTGTCGCCAGTTCCACTCATCCAAATATCATAAGACATGTTCAAAACATTGAGATCAGCTTCAAATAATCACTAGCACTTTCTTATTTAAAACCCTAGAAGACAGACCTTCCTTTCTTTGCCATCTGTTTTTCTGAGGTTTTAAGATTTATGCCATCAAACTCTGCATGTATAAAGGTGCAGTTTTGTTGGTTTTTTTCCCAAACTCAGACTTACAGATCTCATATAAATCCTGTGACCCCAGGACCTTAGTCTTTGGAGAAGAAAAAAACATCAAATACATGAAGATTCCCCTAGAATTGACAACACTTGTTACTAGGTTCCTTCCCAATAAATTTTTTTTGCATCTTTCTGACAGCAGGTCACAGGTTGCTCTAATCGAACAGCCACAGCTATCTGGAAGCATTTGGGACAAGGTTTTGGAGAGAAAAACTCATGAATACAAGTGGCAAAATTACAAAGTTAACATGGTCACCCAGAGTTTGTCTCTCTTTCTGCTATTTCAAGCCACATCCTGCATTATAAGATTATGTATACCACATACATCTTCTTAGTACTTGGGTGTGCCTAACTTCCTCCCAAAATTGCAATTGCACCACTGACAGAAATGAGGCTAGACTCTCTGCTCTTACTCCTAGTACTGTCCTACCAGACAGCTCCACAAATTGTCCAGCCTCACACTGGTATAATAAGCATAAAATATATTATGCCCTGGGTAACACTACTAAACTCTCTAGGCCATAAACAGGACATTCATGTGCCTTAAACAGTATTAAGCATTGCTTAAGCTTTGCAGTTCATATTTAGACATTTAGAGGCAAATGTTATAACAAGACCCAGACAGCATAAAGCAGACATGTGATGCTGTCTTACTCCATAGGTCAAGGATCCTCCCAAAAATAAAAACCATCAAGGCACAGAGCCACTGTACTGACACCTAAACTTTGTGTCAGCCACAGAAAAGAAGCTGTGACTGAACTCCTTTTATTCCCTTTTGATCCTTGCCTGACTCTCCAGGAGTCACCAGTAATCAGGAGTAATTTATAATACGCTTTAGGCTGTTCTGATTTATTCTAGGAGCTGGAGCCAGGTGCAAGGAAGTTCAATAGCCAGCATTTCTTGGCTTTCATCAGGGGGAGCAACACACTAAGCATTACAAATCCTCAGTGTGGCATACTTTGGGCTTCACCTACAATGAGTAAAGACTGCACATTCTTGGATCAGCATTCGAATCATGCTGGGCCATTAGCAACAGAAAAGTAAAAAACACTGACAAAATTGATAAGAGAAAAGAGTAACCTTGATGATTGTCAAAAGGAAGAGAATGAAGTAGGTTTTTCCCCATCTATTTTCAATTTCCTGAAACGACATATGAAGAAAGGACAACCCAAAGTTTATTTCAGAAAGCAGAACTGCAGAAGTTATTCATCATCAGTAAGATTGCTTGGAAATTCAGCCATTGGCTTGGCTTTTTCTTCCACTTACAAATTGTTCACAAACTGATCCTAATTTTTCCCAAGTAAATCTACAAATTTCAAAACCAAGTAAATCTACAAATTTTCTAAACCCTGTGTGTTAGGAAGCCCACAAATATAATTGGTCAGCAGCACCTAACTCCCTTTGATTTCTTTGAATAAATCAGCCTTCACCAACCCATTGAACAAAACCAGCTGCTCTTTTGGAGTTACTCACATACTTTCCAGTTGGATTTCCACTTTTTGCTGTTTAGGGCATGTGACTGCTCATCTGCACTACATGGTTTGATTCTAGAGCTCAAATGGATGACCACAGACTTTTAAAATATGAGAACAAGTAAGGCTGAATGTCATGGGTTAGAAAGATAAAGCCGTTTTTTCCCCCTCGGTGGGGAGGATGGGGGACGGGATGGGACGGCCGGGGTGCAGGACATGTGGCGTGCAGAGGCCCCCCTCCCCCGGCGGCGCAGATCTGCTGAGCCGCCTGGACGAATGTGCCGCGATCCTGGACGCGGCGCAGGCGGGCGGCAGAGCCGTGCTCGTCTGGTGGGAGCGGCAGATCCCCGCCTCCCCTCCGCCTCTCCCGGTGCCCGCCGGGTGGGCGGTGGAGCCGCGCTTGTCCAGCAGGAGGGGTGGATCCCCGCCTCCCCTCCGCCCTTCCTGGTGCCTGCCTGTGGGGCGGCGTGACCTTCCTTGGTCAGGACTTGGCACCGCCGCAGCCCCCGTGGCGCCACGCAGCACCAGTGGCCCGGGCGATGGTGGCCGGAGCAGTGGCGNGCGGAACCCCCGGGAGAGCTGAGAGCGTCTCTTCCAGAGCCCCCAACAGAAAAACCAGCACTATCCCAGAGCTTTCCCATCCCAATATGGGGTCTGGGAAAGCTTAATTTGTCTGTTTTCACACTTTATTGTCGGTTTTCTGTGCATGTGAAATGAACTCTGTTGTGTGTTTTCTTTTTGGGTGTGTGTGGCTTCTCTCAGACATCTCTTGTCAGTACCACGGTTTTTAGTTGGTAAAACCACGACACTGAATAATGAAGAAGTCACAGTTCACATTTTTTTTTTTGGACAAAACAAGATTTTGTGATAAGGTTTGTGAAGCCTTTTAGATTCATAAACATTTTCTCCATTGCCCAAAGGTCATCTGCAAACTCAAAAATAACCAGTCATATAACTCTTTAAAGACCAGCGAAGCCAAGTCAAACCAAGAGTGTGGCAATATGTCCAAAATACTGTTTATTCCATTAGTGCACCAGATCCAGCAACAGAGCATTTGGCTCTGTCCCTTCAAAATTAAATGAAAGAAATAAAAAAAAAAGCAAACAGAAACCAAAATCCATCTGAATGAATCAGAACACCAAGTGATTGCTGTCCCTTTGCAGACCATTCCGCAGCATGTGCTTCCACCAACCTGTATACAAGATGTCAGATCATTCAGTCTGTGAACTCACTTTATTATAAATACTAGCATCCTGTCCCAATGGATTTGAGGTTGACTTTTTTTTATAAGTTTTAAGTCAAGTCTAGCTCCATAAAACCAGCAATGTTAAAATATTTCAGAAACAAGTGGGTTTGATTTTAAGCATTCCAGAAGGCAGAGAAAGGGAGATAGTAAAGGGGAACAGCTGAATTTTTTTGCTTTCTCTCCTCAAAACCATCGTGAAATCTTTCTCCAAAACATAAGAATAAAGTAAAGTTTCCATAACAAACCATGGTGTGTTATTGTACTACACTTCTGAAACACAGAATGTAGGTCAAGAACTTTTGGACCTTTCAGATTTTAAGGTATATAAACCCTGGCAGCATTGTTATCTGCACTCTTCCCTTCTCTCCCCATCCTCCTTCCTTTTTTCTCATCTTTTTCACTCCTGCTCTCTTCTCTCCATTCCATTCCTTTTTCCCTTCCCTTCCCTTCCCTTCCCTTCCCTTCCC
>VYZS01071812.1:1073-13148 GCA_013400695.1 Neodrepanis coruscans | reverse complement strand
ACATGAACAGAAGAATTTGAGAGCCTGTGTTAGCCACTTGCAAATGACCGTGCCCACCTCACTTTAAAAACTGGCGCAGCATGCAAGTAAATGTAAGCATAATAAAAAATAATAGAAAACAGACAGGCAATAGAATTAAGAGCAGCAGCCAGCTGGGATCTTCTAACCAGTGACATCAAGGGATTGCTGAGGTAATACACTGATGGATTTTAAATTAACTGTAACCACTCAGGAAAAAGATCTAGGCGTCACTGCAGACAGCTCAATGAAAACATCTGCTCTGTACACAGAGGCCATCAGAAAAAAAAAAAAAAAAAAAAAAAAGTTAGGTTGACTAGGATAAAGAACAATAACAAAAACGTTATAAGTGCCACCACATAAATCAATGACACATTCACACTTTGAGAAGTGAGCTGAAGCCTGCTTGCCTTTTTCAGAGTAGGAATAGCACGAACAGAGGCTAGAGAAAGATGCCAAAAAATCGTTAGAGGCACAGAAAGGTTTCCAAGGTTGCCAGGAGGTTCAAATCATTCAAAATAGCTTGCACAAGAAGTGTATAAAATTATTAGTGAGACAGGAAAGGTTTTCCCATTTGCCCTTTCTTAGGCTAAAGAAAGTTGCCACCTAAAAACACTCCAAAAATATTACGACAACAGGAAAAAGAAAGCTAGTCAACATTTTGCAGATTGCCCAGTTAACACGTAGAACTTGATGCTACAAGGTGCCAAACTGAGATTTCAGCTCTAACCACATTGCCATCGAAAAACAACAAATGAAACATATATGATACATGCATGCCTGCTGGCTCACATGCCTGGGCAGGCACCTAGCTCCCAGGGCTATGAAGGGACATAGATAAACCAACGGCAAAGAGGAAAGCCAGGAAGGAACTTGATGCTGGCAGGACTATAAGGAGAAGTTGAAGGAGAAAAAGGTGCATGGAAAAGGAAAATGGTAGATAAAACGCTTGTAATAATCCAGAAAAAGGTAAGGGACATGTTTTGTGAATTCCTGGGATTTGTCTCCAAGTGAGACAGTGGACATTTTTTTAAGATGCTACTAGGTTGTGTCAGAGCATGTACCTCAGTCCTCTGACAAAAGGAAAAATGGCAAATGCTTACTACAGGTGAATGTTTACAACTGCAGTCAGCTGGGCTGTGGACAGATCAGACAAGCCATGAAGAACAGCCCCATTCAAGCCAGCTGCGTCATGCTCCAAACATTAACATCCTGGTCCATCCCTAAGCACTGCATTCCCTTTGCATTCTGGTTCACCATTCAAAATTTCAAAATAAACAGGCAATATCTGAATATCTTGCAGATGTGGAATTTCAGGCAGCGTTGAGTACTTTCAGTCTATGGTTTGATTTAGATGGGCATAGAGAGACCTGCTGCAGTATATACATTTTGAGCATCATGTGGAAAAACTATTTTTTCCAGGTTACTCACTGTCCTATAGTTCTACCATCCTGGAGCCTCATGGTCTTTAAGTGTATCTGATAGGTACACAGCAGAATTTTTGTCCACCACATAGGGACCTGTAACAACACAGAGCCTCATCAAGTGCCTGCAACTCAGCAATTACCTCTGTTATGGCAAAGCTTGCACATCACCATGCACAATCCTAGCAGGTAGCTAACTGCAAGAGTCGACAAACCTCTTCAGACAATTGGCTCTGCTTGTTATAAGGGTCATCCTGAGCTGCACGTGGCTCTGACCTCCTTTTCAAAAATGAGTGTATAGACAAGAACAGCAGAAATGGACCCATATGGCCACTGAAATAGAGACATTTTCCCTTCCTATTCAGGGATTTCATTCAAGTTCTCCCCAGATGCAGTAACAAGAGCACTTGGGATGATAATGTGAACACATGGGAAGCATTAAAGCATGACACCACACAGCACTTGACCCATCCATGCTACCCATGTATTATGGAGCAGAAAGTCACCTGCTTCTCTGTCTATCAATGTGTCCAAGGGATGTTCACAGTAGGGCTTTTCTCTTCTTATGCTGGCCTGGCAGCGGGCTTTTTTGCTTTACTGTGTATGGCAGTGTGGATGCCCACCCAGGGACACCACCATGGGCCTGAACTGGAAATGTATCACCAAGCAAGCCATCAAGCAGATATATGGTAGGGGATNAAGCACATCGGCTATGTCTACATGGATCTACAAGTACATGCACATCAAGCAGCAGTCCTGGTCCTTGAATGAGACCATCCACTTCCAAAGTGGATGCCAATCTTTTCCCTTGTAAAGAGAAAATGGATAAAAGCTTGCCCTACGGTCCTGGGAAAGTGGGGCCTTTTTTCATCCTTTCCCTCCCATGTGTTCATCTCCTTCTACCCTTCCCTCAGGAAGCACAGACAATCATAATCAGAAGCAATGCCAACAATGCAAAACACCCAAATAATCCCATGGCTACTTGCACAACCTTTGACATAAAGCTGCCTGCTCCTGGCTTCCCCTCCCAGCCTGCGAAGCAGAAGCCCCAGTGCAGTGACCCACAGCACATATTGCCCACTGCCCAAGCTGCTTTCCTCCACACCTCCTACGACTAATCCCACCCGCCCTCCTTCTCCACCACTAGTCTGCCAGTGGGGAACCCCACCACCAACACACCACACACACAACATAATAAACCAACAGAGTCCTGTGTTAAGCAAGGCTTTTATGTGTAGCCAGCATTTCAAAAGGCACAGTACATACTGTATGCTTGGTGCTGTCAGACTCCAAGACTGAATTCTCCAGTGTTTTAGGAAAAAGGTAGGGCAGGAGGAGAGTGTGAGGAGGGAGAACAGAGCATGCTTTGTGGAATTCTTTTTTAAAGTGTATGCATGATTATATAAAAGGACTATTTTTTCCTGACCTCAAAGAGACAATATTATTTCACACAAACCTGTTTCCAAGAGCAGCCAAACTATTTCTACATGAACCAGTGCCTGGTTGAGGCAGTAACTGTGAAGGGGAAACCCTCTCTCAAAGTACGACATGGAAATTCCTTGACCTCAGCTGCAAAACCCATCAACATGCAATGGGCCAATGAATAAGAATTTAGAATACCACAGCAGCCAACACAGATGAGGGCAGGTGTGTAAAGGAGAAGGCACAGCCTGCTTTTTCCAGTCAAAAGGACTAACAAAAAAAAAACCAAAAAAAAAAAAAAACCAAAAAAGATATGCCAGGCTGGAAAGAAGAGGAAAGCAGGGCAAAAATAAGGGTATTGAGACATTGGTTAGAAAAGCAAAGACTTAAAATGCCAGGCAAATAGGTTCTGAATAATATTCTACAGGCTGACAGTAGAAAGGCAGGGTGAACGGCCATGGAAGACAGAAACAAATATTTATTTTAGGCCATGCTATCATTTGCAGTGCTTTCTGGAAAAGTCTGGGTGTTCACCATGAGCCCAGACAGAGCCAAATAAGTTCATCAGTCTAGACCTGGTCACACCAAGTAGTGACTACACCACAGACCTGTACTTTACTCTAAAGCTGTGTTTGCTTCCTTCAGGCCACTGGAGAAAACAGCTCCAGAGTGAAACTATTTTTCATGATTGACATTGAGGACACACCAACATACTGCCTCCAGCAAGAGTCACACAAACAAATCACCACTGGATAATGAGCTGCACAGCAACAACTGACCCATGTTAGCTTTCAAGTCAAGGAAGACAGAGCCCCTTAGTTTCCTTCTTGGAGAACTGGTTATCTAGAATTAAAGCATCTGAACCCTAAAAAACACTTGTGATCAGGGCTGAAACCTTTAGCATAGACAAAGCAGCATCTCCCCATGGCAGAAAACTGATGTGTACCACAAGACCTCCGCAGCTCTTTAATGGGATTAAATATGCTATGTAGTATACACTTAGTGTCTATGTGAACTCACAACACTTCCGTAACACACCAGATGTATAGTCTGCTTTCTCCATGGGATAGATGTCAGTCAGAAGGGATTTCCCGCTGCCAGAATAATTTGTCTTTTTCATGGCCCGCTCCCAAGATAACAGCAGGAAAGATGACTGCAAGGTCTGGGCCACAGACTTTCCAAGCAGGTTGCAAGAAGCAGAACAGCAAATACAAGAAGTACTAGTGGTATCCATAGGTCAGTTTAGGTACACACACAGGAACAGGGATGTGCATCTTTGTCAGGGGCATGACCCTCTTCTAAGATCACTCATGGACGCAATACACAGCTACAAGTCTTTTTAACAACTGTGCCCATATTTAGGAGAAGTAAGAGCAGTCCAAATAATTTAATCCTTTTCAGAGTCACAAGAAACTCTACTTGACAAAAAACATTCACGCTTTACTGTAAGTGTGATATGCACTGCTGGCAACAAGTTTGCTGGTGCTTAGATGCTCTGCATTAAGTATAAAAGCTATCAGGTCCAATGCAAATGAGATCTGAGCTCCAAGACCAAAAATTGGGTCAAAACCCAATCCATCTCCAATGAGTTCTCAGAAACTACATAAAACTGCTCTGCTGCCCATTAGCTGTAGTTTCACCACCTCCTATGTTTTTCCATTGAAAGACAGGCCTTTGAAAAACAACAGTGACATTCAAGGAACTCAATTCTTATTGAATCTCCAACATGGGCTTCTTCAAATGCAACAGCTGCTTGGGATATACGGCCTTTCCCATTAGGCATCTAGAGGAATTGTGGCTACTGATACAGTCCCTCCTCTTCTCCCTTGGTCACCTGCCCCTCTTCTGCTAACGTCAAACTTTCCAAGGTCCCCCAGTGCTCCTGGTCTAGGACAGAAATGTATTTATTAGGCCAAAATTAACAGAGTGTGCATGAATTAGAAAATGAGTCCAGTCTGTTCAGCTAGGGTTGGGCAAGCTTGTTTTGCCTAATTTAGAGGCCATTCAAACATTGTGGGTTTGAACACTACTGCATTAGTGTTTCACTTAGGAAAAACTGTGAAAAAAAAAGAAAGGTGAAGGGAAGGGGAAAAAATCCTATGGAAACATAAATAGCATATAACGGATATGGGGCACCCAGTTGTGCCAGCACAGATCTTCTAAACCCTAACAGATTGCACAGGCTTCCTGTCAGCTAGAAGTTCCATTAATATACTTTAAAAAAAAATAAAATCCTGAATCATCATAAAGAGGTGGAACAGGTCAAAAAAGATGGATGCACATGCCAAGGACAGCAGGTCCTAAATTCTGACCTGTCTTCATTTAGACTTTGAAATCAAGATCATGAAGAGCAAGAACAGAGAGAGAATTCGCAAAGCTTCAGGCCCTCAGACAACCTTGGGTGAATCATAGCAGCCCTCTGCATCAATAGGACATGCTACAAAGTCTCCACAGATCCTGCAGCTGGCTCATTAGCTTTCTCGATCAATCAGCTGCAAAAGGCTGCATGTAGGACTCTCAACAGCCCTGCTGTCTGGCATAATTTAATTTACATCCCTCTGGGGACAGGGCCCTCAGATAGGTGACATTATATTAATGCTCATCAACTAGAGAATAAGGCCTTCAGGTTCAACATCTAACCTTATCTGAGAAGACAGTTGATCTGTTCCCAAACTTCACCTCGACAGCAGCAGCAGGGAGAAGTGTGACATATTGTTAAGACAAGGAGTAAAAACAAGCAGAGAACACATGATGAAAGAGAAAGGTAGACACCAGGGAAGAAATTTCAGGTACTGAAGAAAAATGGTAGCAAGGCTCTCCTCATCAATCTGGTCAATTTAAACCATCTCCTCTGTGACACATCTCCATTTCAAAAGCAAAAAACCCACAAGAAATTAGATGGAAACCAAACCTGAGAATAGTCTATCTCCAGAAGCATTTTCTCCCCATCCTAAAGGTTAATTTAGGTGAAAAAAGAGACAAGAAAAAAGAGAAGGGAGGGTGGTAACAGACATTGCTTATGTGCCTGTAAGCAAGGTCCATGTGCAGAGAGCATGGCCTGACAGAACAGCTCTCCCACCACCAGCATCCTGCAGCCCTCATCATAGGATCTGATGGTCCAAGAGAGACCTCACTCAGGGAACTAACTTCACCTAAAACACCACCCTTTCTGCCTTCCCCTTCTCCACCAAACCATTTAAAATCCTACCATCTGAGTTCATCTTCTGCTCCCATTTACACCTGGGCTACATGCCTTCTTATCAGCAGGTCCCATAAGCTGCACCCGTAAGAGACAGGTTGTGTTTTCACCAAGAAACTGCAAATGAGATATCAACATCATTTTCACCCTGTCTCTGGCACCCTTCTGCCCAGAGGATGCCTTCAAGACTGAAACAGTCACACAGATGTCAACAGGGTTGCCCTGGCCCTGCCCTTGCCTGCAGTGCTGAGGAAGGTGCTGTGAGCCCTGTATGGCAATGACCCCACACAGGAGGAATCCCTTTTCTTCTCCATAACATCTCTGACTTCCCCCCACCTAATCTATATTTTTTTTTCCGGCCCATGTATACTTTCCAGCTCGTTTCCTCTTGCGGTTCTCATTTCTCGCTCCTAGGAGGTGAGCTCATGCGTTTCTCAATTACCAGCCAAAGAAAGAGAGAGGGAGAAAGCAATCTTATGGAAACAGATGAAATCATGCCTGTATAAGCCCACATTACAGCTTGTGCTCACAGAACCATGATGCAGACATTGCTGCCCCCCAACCCCAGCAGGGCAACCTGGCTTCCCAGTCCCCAGTTCAATCCTTGTGCCGAAGAAGGATGGTGCAGCAAAATGCAGGGAGAGCAGAGCATATTTGTCTTGCTGGCTTTTCCCCCTTGTCCCCACTCCACCCTGCTTTCGATCCTACCGCCCTTTTGTCCACCTCCAGCGATCCCCATGGATCTTTGACTCATTCACAGCACACCACTGACTCAATAGCGAGCCCACAGACCATGTGCAAGGCTCCCGGCACTGCACGCTCTGCCTACAGCTATGCGGACGCTGGAGAAGTTACACAAGGGAAATCTAAAGGCAATTAAAAGCATAATATAAGTGGTTGTTTAGAAAAGGTGGTGGGGAGGAGAGAATAAAATTAAAATAAATACAGGAATGTTTTAATGAGTGCAGCAGTGAAAGCAGGATTAGGGGTGCCTGAATGGCATCTCTATATTTCCCGTATGGAAGGGAGGGCCGCCCAGCGCAACCAGAGCTGACAAAAAAAATTAGCTGGGCCTCAGGCTCAGAGAAACATTTGGCTAGAAAGGAAAGAAGGTAATTGCTGCAAATGTAGACTAATTCAGGAAGTAGCCAGCCCTACACAGGGCCAGTTCTTATGCTGTCAGAGTGCTATGGACACTTCATGACTGCTGGCTTGAGGGGTGGAAAAAAACCACAGGGAAATATTAGGAAAAACCAAAACAAAACAAGACAGAAAACAGCAAATCTCTCCTTTCCACAGTTCACGTGTGCTTAGTGTTTCGCTTCTCTTGTCTCTCACTATCCAAGGACACTTAAGATCCACTGGGAGTCCTACTCAGCCTTGCCTTCACCAGTGTATCTGATGGTCATGGAGTGAGTGATCTCAGCAGCTCCAAAAGTGCGGACCCTTCCCCCTGCCCCAGGGGAGGAGCGGGCTGGAAGGTGAGGCCCAGGGCACGGAGGATGTGTTTACTCTCATAACACCCCTGTGAGGTGGGGAAGTCATAGCTTCATCTGACAGATGAGGAACAGAGGCAAACTGAGATTAAAGGATTAGCCCAAGGTCACAGAGGAAAAGTTTGTAGCAGAAGTGGAAATTAAACCCAGGACTTTCAGTCCAAAATCAGTGCCTTAAGCGCAAGACCAGACTTTCCTAGAGCTGGTCAAACTTTTATATTTGATAGTTTAATTTCAAACAGAAAAACAGTTTATTTTCTAAATACATATTTTCATATAAAAGGGAGATGGAGAAACTCATTTCCTGGAGGCAGGAGCTGCTTAAAATCTTATTTATTTCTATTTAATTTAATTTCTTTTAGGTTTTAGCATCTCTGACGGGGAAAAAAATGCTGCAGGAATTTCAAAGCACAGGAACACATTTATAATTCATCATGGGAAATACTTTTCACTTTCCAGCCAGTTCTGCCCTGCCTCTTTTTGCCTTACTAGGATTTTAATACCTTTTTATTATTATTTTGCACAGCCTCCGCTTGCTTAGAAAGCCCACATCTAGGCAGAAGCCTTTGTTGGACAATACATTCACTAAAACCCTGTTGATCAGAAAGGTACTTTACAAACAAATACAGGCAACAGGTCCATGCCTCAACATATGTAAGCTGCAGGGACAAATCTGAGTTAGATCTCATCTGCTGCTGACTCTGTTCATCCACTCCCTGCCCAGACCATGCCTCCCTCTGCTTCTGGCTCTGAAACTCCCTATTTTCTTCCCTTTATTGTGCCGCCAAGCCCAGTCCTTCTCAAAACACATCTTCCTCTTGGCTCTGAAAGCCCCTTGGCAGTGGAAGGCAGTTCCACGCCTCTTCACACACAGGCCAGCTGAGGTCCATGGAGGACAACTACTTGTCCATAATCAACTAGGAGACCATCAGTAGAGCTGTGGAAAGTAGATGGGTTTCATTAATACAGAGCCTCTCTCTATTTAAACATGAGAAATTCAGCCCTCACAGAGGCCCCTAAGAATTTACCATTACTATCCAAAATGGGAAGTCTTTCACCCTGAGATACTAAGCATCAAGAAAGCCATATGCAGCAAATACAACCTGAGGCTGATATATTTAAAGGTGACTTAAGGATCCAAACATTCAATCCCCATGAAAAAAAATGAGAATCAGGAGACAGAGAAGGGCTGTCTTATTCATGCCAACCAAATGGTTAAAATTAGTTATAATTGGTAGAGTGTTTTGAAAAAAATGTGGAACACTTATATAAAAGCTGAGTGTTCCTCAGAAACAAAGGTCTTTTTTCCCGTAATTGTGTTCAATGATCTTTGAAGAAGAAGAAGACAATCCACAAGGATGACTACCACCATCACATATGTTCTTCCAGCAATAAGGGAATTGGGCTGAAACAAAGACTAATATGCTATCCTTACAAGGCAGTTTTCACTTCTAGATTGCTTCCCCCTTGAATACTTATTTGCATAAGCAGGCAAACTACATGTTTCAACAATGAAGTATTTCACCAGCAGAAAAGAAAATGTATTACAAACTTATGACTGATACCAGTCCAGTTTGTCCTGAAGATATCTAAACACCTACCACACACAAAAGGATTTCAGTCCCCTCACTGACTCCCAGCTGGACTATGTCTGGCCCAGAGTATGTACCCACCCCTCTCCTCTGAGCTGGGGAAGGCTAACCTAAGAGCAGAGCTTCAACAGCATTGCAAGGGCAGATCTTGGATCATTTAATTGACCTTCATGTACTATGACATGAGCTCTTTTTTGACTTGTCTCAGTTACAAAAGAGAGCAGTTTGTCCCCTATGGAACAAGCTCCTTGAGGCTGGCCGACTTCTGCAGCAGTCCAGAGCACCCTGAATTGCCAAATGAGGAACTCACTCACAAATTTTGACTCACCTGAGCCAGTGCAGATAACAAGAGCAGAGTAAACCAGCATGTGCTACTCAAGACACGTTCAAGGCCACCTGGAGATTTTTGCACTGGGGCTGTGACTGCACTCTCCCTTTCGCTGTGTCCCCCATTATCACCGTAGTTAACAGAGGGTGAGAAACTCAATTTACCTGTATATCCATGTGCTCACACATAGGTAGCACAAGGGCAGGGTCCTTCGTCAGCTCAGTTGATTTGTTGTGGTCTGTCCTCCATGGTAAATATTTGTTTGCTTCTTGAGGCTATGCCCACAGGGAAGATGTGCAGAGGTCTGAATACAGTCACAGGGCTGCCTGGAAGCATTGGGTGCAGCTGATCCAGCAACAGACAGGCAGGTACTAATGCATTAGTCTGCATCCTATTTTGCAAGTCAGGTCTCGATTTAGGACAGAAATACCCAGAGGAAAACTTCTCTGGACTGAAGCTAGTACTACATAGGCAGAATGCAGTTTTCACTTCTTTGTCCCAAGTTCTGGGTAAGGTGAAGCAAATTCCTGGAAACTGAAGGGTTTGGTCACTAGTGTTATAGACTTGGAAAAATACTACTTCTGGCTACGATGGTTTATTTATAGTTGCAATTAAAGACAAAAAGCCTCTTCAGAGACGGAGGATGAAGTGAAAACAAGGCCAGGCCTAGAAACCTAAGACAACAGGGATTCCCAGAGCAAAACTAATCAGGGAACTGAGTTGTTTTTTTATTTTCTTCCTAAAGGGTTATCTCTATATTTTGCTTATCAGGCCCACAGCTTTGCAACAACTACATTTCTGGCCCCTCCCCATGAGCTTTGGAGCCAGGCCAAAAACTAGAATTGAGATTGGGAATGGGTCTCAAACTCACAAGAAAGATTTGTGAGACTTCAGCCCAGAAAGGCCATCCTACACCTTACCCCTGGAACTGTTCTCCGCCTGGCCATAGCAAAGATGGTGATGGCTTTGGGATGTGGCAGTGGAGAGAAAGAGGAGAGCCTGAAATCACTTACTGCACAGAAGAGCAAGAGAGTAAAAGAAGGCAAGAAGGGGGCCAAAAGATCTTACATCTACAAAAAGAAATGTGTGTGGTAGGATTTTCTCTCTGCTGGCCTTTGATTTATAATCTGCCAGGGTATATATTATTCCAGTTTCTAAAAGAGTGGGTGCGGTGCAAACTCCCAGATCTTTTGAGATGAGCTCTGTAGATATCTCTTCATTCCTTTTAGATCCATTTTTTGGCCCTGGAAATATTCCCTGTCGAATAAAAGATCTGGCTCCAGTCACCATGACTTGAATAACAAGTGAGGTGGAGAACTGCAGACCAATTCAGACAGTAAGACATGTCAAAGGAGGTGCTTTTTTGCTCTCCTAGTGAGTTTAGCTCCAGCTGAAACCCTTCTGACCAAGGGCTCCAATCAAGATCTGATCAAGAGGCCAGAGAGGACCTTCAATCACTGCAGCAATCAGGAAAGTGCTAAGGCAGACCAAAACTAGGGACAATCTTTCACGCAGAAAAGCCAAGACAGCTTTATACAAGAGAAACTGAAGTCATCTCCATTTGTCCATCTCTCAGTGTGGATTCTCACACCTCAGCTTCCCTCTCTGGACTGGAATAAGAGCCCTAGACAGCCTCCAGTGTCATTACCATGTATAAGCACCTTCACTTAAAAGAGTGCTACAGGTTTCCCCTTCAACCTGAATTGCCCTGTTTATTTTGTGCATTCCGACCTGGAAGAAGAGTTTATACAAACTTTGCTCCAAGACAAGTTCTTCAGTCTTCTTCACTTCCACACTGTGACAAGAAGCTGCGCTGCACCAGCTCTATGCTACTTTTCATGCAACTTTCTCTCCATGCTGCATCCACTGACACAGGTGTGGACTACTAGCAGCAGTTATCTCTAAACAAGTACAAGAAGCACAGCTAAAACCAATGACAGGAGGATAGTACCTCAGTCTAAAATGGGGAAGAAACAGGACTGGATGAGCTTTAATTCATGGGACTTAGAGAACCGATTGAAACAATTAGCAATATGTCTCTTATCAAGCATGGCTGAGATGTACAACAGAGAGAACAAAGGAAACTTTATGCTTAAAAGTAAGTCTATGGACTGCAGAAGGAAGAAAAGTCAGGTTAGCTATGATTCCCCCCAAAAAAAGTCTGAAACATAAACAAATAATTAAAAAACACCCCAAAGTATTTGCAAGCACAAAAGATAACAAAGCAAAGTCTTAGGCTAATATTGATTTAATCAGAAATAATTTTCATCCTACCAAGCTAGTTTCCCTCTATGACAGGCTGCATGGATAGCAGAGAGGCCATTGACATTATATCTCTTTACTTACAAAGCTTCAGATGCATAACATCTAATAAATGATCTCAAATAAACTTTCACAGAGCAGATGCAAAAGTGACTGGAAATGCAGTACTTGGACACTAACTATCAATGGGTCACTGTCAAAATGAAGGGATTAACCCAGCAGAGCTATATTGTGTTTGTTGTGAGTCCAGATTTCTTCAAAGTTTTCTCTAACAACTTGGGCCATTAGATAGATTGCATGCTTGTAAAACACACAGCTGCTATGTAGCTGGGAA
>VYZS01071810.1:27277-41979 GCA_013400695.1 Neodrepanis coruscans | reverse complement strand
AAAAATGGCTGGGGGAGGCATCGTGCCTGCGGGCAAGCAGCACAGGGCTGTGGCGGCCATCCCCGCCGGTCTGGGAGGGGCCACACCTGCACCAGCATGGATTGGCCCCGGGCTGCCGGCTCCCGAAACTGGGCACAGCTGCATGCATCCCTGCAGCGCTGTGGGGAGGGGGGGTGTGGGGGACGCAGCCGTGCTGGGGACTGGCCCCATCCCTGCAGGGGAGTGGCTGTGCCAGGACGGTCACATCCCCGCCTGTATCTGCCGCCGTTGGAAAAAGTTTAACACAGCTCCGATCCCCCCTTGCCTCCCAAAAATCTTCAAAACACCTCCAAAAAGCCCTAAAAAGAGCCCTTTCCCCATCCCTAAAAATGGAGGGGAAAGACAATGGCGGGGAAGGGGGTGGGGAGGGAAAAAACGGTTTTAGCTCCCAGAACCTTTGTTTTCAACCCCCAACATTACCTTTATAAATGTTTGAGGCTATTACAGTTAAAAAGTTTAATTTTATTGTCTTCCTGTATATGAAAACAAAATATTGCAAACAAACAGAAAAACCCAACCAACCTCCCCCGAAAAAGTCAGAATTTTCTGAGCAATGTGTCAAAAAGAATCTCAATGTGAGGTGGCATTTATCTCTGCTTTTTTACTCCTTCATGAAATTCAGATATTTACAGAAGTCACCTGTATAACCTATCTGACCAAAACAATCAGAAGAATAGTTAACAAAGTGGAATGAAAAACAAAAGACTAGAGAAACAAAGGGTATACAGGAAAAGGTGCACAATATGTCAATTTACAAACTAAGTGATCTTGAACAGAAAAGCCATTAAATTTAGAAGATAAAAGGACACTGAAAAGTTTTTCATAATGTATGCAATATCAATATTTTCTATGACCTGAAAAAGAATTTTCTCTATTTTCATGCAAATTCATTAGAAAAATGTAGAAAATGTAGTGACATGAATATATGATTGGCATAGTTGTTATGAAAGGATTGCCCTGAAACTGAGGTTCAATTAACCATTCTAAATGTCTCTGATCCAAAGAAGGGCCTAAGTACTTTGTGTATAATACACACATGTAGTTTTAGTCTTTTATTGCTCAGGTACAGTAAATTCTGTAAAGTTTCTGTGATTATCAAACTGGGTTGCTCTGTTAGGAAAACTTTCCTGTCAGACCGTTCAGACCAGACCAGACTGACAGACCACTCTGTCAGTCACAGTCTCACCACCCCACGCTTTCACTGCTGGGACTGAAGCCCCTTCTCATCAGGTGGCTCCAGTGACATTACATGTGCCCCACCTGACTCCCCCCACTCCCCACTCTCACATAGCCAGACAAATATCCCTCATTGGCTCAGCCCGGGGTATTCCACAGCAGAATCTCAGCCACCTGGTTACTTTAAGTCATTTAGTTGTGGTGCAGTAACACAGACTCAGGTCAAGCTGGTGCCTCCAGGGAGGGATGCCCAGAAAAGGAATCCTGGGGATTTTGTACTCTCACAGTCTGTGCTTCTCATAATCTGGGGTCTTCCTCTTGAGTTACGTGTCTATTAATAGTTTTCAGGTAAGGACATAATATGCTTTTGTTTCTGTTTTTTGTGCGTGTCTGAATAATCTATGCTACTAGCTGGCTTGATAACTTGGCTGATATTGTTAAAGGTTTAGTAAATATTCATTGGACAAGTAGGACTTAGTTCGTCTTTGCAACTGACAGCAGAGACCACCCTTCCTAAAGAAGGTGATGGGGTTATCTTCGTTAAAAAAAACAACCCCTAAAAATACTTGCGTATGTTTTTTCGGGATTTTCTTTTTAGAATCTTTTAGATGCATGGATTGATGGAAAGACAACAGTATTTGTGAGAAGAAAAACAATATAGGGAATCTTTTAGTCTTGAACAGTTAGGTGGATTAGTGTTGTAAGCATAAAAGACTGTCAGTATTCTGTGTTGAAGAGAAGGATAGATGGACTGCAGTAAAGAAAGGTTTAGAAAACAAATCAGGGAAAAAAACAGAAACATAATTTCTTCCCATTAAATGTATCATTAACAGAGGTTTAAACAATGTCTTCTGCAATTTTATTAGTGATGATAAGTAAGCAAGTTGCTAATACAGATAAGTGTGCTGCACATGAAGCAGTGAGACTTCTGGTCTCATGATCACGCTCTGTAAACAGATAACTCTTAATAGTGCCTTGCTTTTGGTGGCTTGTTAATTTCTTACTTTGTATTACTCTGGGGAAAAAGAATTGCTAACTTTCAAACGAACTGAAGTACTCGAGTTAAATCAAAGGACTTCTTATCACCTAGATATGGGTTTCAGCTATTGTTTTTCCAGCATCTTGATTAAACAAAAATGATGATTGTTGTATATTTGTCTTAGGAAACAGTTTAATGAAGTCTATGTCCTGTGTTTCATACAAACTCTGAATCACAAAAAGTATTAGCCAACATAGCAAATTCCACCTAGGTAAAAGAGAAAAAAAATCACCTTGAAGCCAGTCAAACATTGGAGCAGGGTCCTGCAGAGGTGGGAGAATACCAGCAGGAGGCTAAACTACATGACCTCTAGAGGATTATTGCTATTTAATTACTGTATGAGTCTATGAAAAAAAAAAAGGGTAATCAGCTGTTATTAAAGGTAATTAAACATGGTTTACTAAAGATTATGCCTTATAATTGATGGCATGTTTCATTTTGAGATTTTTTTCCACATTTTTTGACACATTCACTGAATCTGTTCTCTAAAGAAGCCTCTATGTAATCCTTGACCATTATAATTCTTATGACGTCCTTTCTCTAACCACACAGTTAGAAAGTTTTTCCTAATAACTAACCTCACTTTTTTTTTCTTGCAGGTTGATCCAGCTATACTTTCTTCTACCCCCATTAGGCACTGATAAAAATTGATTACTGTTTTCTAAATTGTTTTTATTGTTTGAAAGATTGTCATAATGGCTGGAATGATTTGCCATTAATACAGATGCCTACAGGTGAGCTACATATCAATGCTTTAGTAACAGACAATAGATAATGAGCTAAAAGAGTCACTGGTACTGTTAGTCAACTAACAACATTTAGATACTTAAATCAGTTTAAATCAAGTCACTCTTGACCATATTGGTTCCCTCTCCACTGACCATAATAAGAATTTGCTATCTTACACGTAAGTTCCTTGAGTTCAGAAGCTGAACCCCATCCCACATGTTCCTCTTAATTCTTCATTGTCAAGTTTTTCTTGGGATGGGAGTGATTACCTCAACCCTTAATTTATTTTCTCTATTAAGGAAACTTTAGGGCTGAGGGGCACTAAGGAACTGAAGAGAGTTTTATAGTAAGTAACCCCACCCTACAGAGACATGTACGCCAGCCACAGAAAAATTTGTTCTCTACCTGCCCTGATTTACTTTTATTTTTCTGGTACTCTTTAGTCATTGTTGAAGAACTGAACTTCTGCAGACTGTATGAGGCCTCTCTGCAACTTAATAGACTTTTATTTGTGGTTTTGACTTGCCAAGAAAGCTTTGTCCTTCTCTTATTGCCCTAGAATACACATAAACTGTAAACTCACATTGTCTAAATCCTGTTCTATATAAAAAAGCAGGTCTCCCTCTGTAGATGACAGAAACAATAGATACATTATTGTGCAAAAGTCTTTATGCAAATAGTATGTAAACTTTTCCCTTTCTTTTAATAGAATTCTTTAACTTTCCTGTTTCAGCAATACAACACCATTGCACAGACATCTTATTTAACCCATCTTGTGCCTGACATAATTGAAATTTTTAATTCCAATCAAGGTCTTTGTGGGGCAAGTGAAAAGTATTGGCTCCCAAGTTATTTTTTTCTCCATTTTGCCAGAGGAAAGGGTGTAGCCAAAAATAGACATATGCACAACAACTTCTGGCTTTGTGGCTGATGCCATTGTGAAGGTTTTGGCTTCTGTGACAAAAGGACATTCTTCAATGACTATAGCCTGTTTGAGAGGGATGGGATCCTCCCGTCCAGGAGAGGAATGCAATTCTTTGGCAAAGACTGGTCAACCCAGTGAGCAGGCTTTAAATGGAAGGATTTGGAGGGCAAGGTCCAAAGTGGTGACGCTCACTACATCCACTACATCACATTCAACTGGGGAATAAGCCAGGCCAACCTGAGCAGTGACAAATATTCCTTATCTACCTCCCAAGATGAGATACAGAAGGCAAACCCCCAGAAGGGTGTCTATGGCTGTGGTGGATCCTTTGCATCCCCATCCTGGGAAACCTGCAGGATCAATTAACTCTCTGAAATACCTGTACACTAACACACACAGCATGGGGAATAAACACATAGAATTAGATTTCTGTTTGCACAATCTCATTGCAGTTAGAGAGACATTGTGTGAAAGCTCACATGACTGGAATGTTGTCACGGATGGCTACACCCCTTTTAGGAAAGACAGGCCAGCAAGGTGAGGTGGTGGAGCTCATCTTTACATGAGAGAGCAACTGGGGTGTATCAAGCTGTTTAGGGACAGTTGAAGAATGAGTTTAGAGCTTATGGGTAAGAATTCAGGGTCAGGCTAACACAGGTGACACTGCTGTGGTGTTTGCTACAGGCCACTCTACCAGGAGAAGTCAATGAGGAATTCTACAATGATCTGAAAGGAGCTTCGCTGTCACAGGCCCTGGTTGTCTTGGGGGACTTAAAATCACCTTGATCTCTGTTGGAAAAGCAATTCAGATGCACAGGAGCCCGGGAGGTTTCTGCAGAGCACTCATGATATAATGTTTTGATATAGGTGGGGAGGAGCAATCAAAGAGAGATGTGGTGCTGGACCTTGTACTGATAAACAAGGAAGGACTGGTTGGGGAAACATGGAATCATAAAATCGCAGAATCACCAAGTTTGGAAGGGACTTCCAAGATCATTAAGTCCAATCATTAACCATGTGAATGTTGGGGGTAGTGACCATTAGATGACGGAGTACAGAATCCTGCATGGAGAAAGTGAATAGGATTGCAGCCCTTGGCTTCAGGAGATCTAATTTGGCCTCCTCAAGGACCTACTTGGAGGAATCCCATGGATTAGGGAACTAGAAGGTAGAGGGGTCCAAGAGAGCACCACTTCCTCCAAGATGAAGATTAGTGAATCCTTTTGAATAAGAATCAAGCAAAGGGGGCAGGAGATCTGTATGGATGAGTAGGGAGTTTCTGGCAAAACTCAAAAGGAGGAAAGAAGTTTACAGAATGTGGAAAAAGGCTATTTTGGGTATAAGAGTGTTTTCAGAGTATGAAGGGTTATGATGAGGAAGGTTAAGATCCACTTGGAATTAAATCTGCACAGGACAGGAAGAACTTTTCCACCAAATTTTCCTTAACCTGTTTTCAAATTACATGGTGAGCCTGTAAAATGGAATGTGTTATTTCTTATCAAAGCAGAAAAAGACTAATTGAGTGCATTTATAGTAGGATAATGAAGGCTGTGTAATATCATCCTGCTAATTCTATTTTGTGCTTTAATGAAATAAACCAAGTAACAACCAAGATACAAAATTGTATTTTGTAGCTGAACATCTTTTAACATTCTACCTAATTTTTTTTACACTGAAATGAATGTAATATAGAAGTATTTTTGGAAAATATTTGATGCAAATACTATTCTGTATCTTCTTTTTGCATTACTGTGAATACATTTTATGTTTGAAATGCCTACTTGTGAGGTTTTTTGTATTATAATGTTGCAACATATTTGTTAATAAAGCAGTTGGCACTGTGTAAAATAATAGCCATGAAAGCACTGACCTGTTTTCATATGGATCCTCATTTTAGTACACATAACTTGATAACTCACATATTGTAATTTATTGGATGGGATCTTGAAAAATCATCTCTTCTCTAGCACCCTGACCACTTGACTTTAAAATCTCAGCGATGGAGACTCCACTAAGGCCCTGTTTAGTCTAGCCTAGGTAGTTGATTCCCGTCCACTGCTGCAGCAGCAGCTGTTCTCAGCCTGATCTCGATCATCATGCTTCTGACAGCTTCAAAGCGCTGTCTAATAACCTTTCTAATTACCTAGAGACCTCAAGATGCTGGGTAGGCTTGCAGAGCTGCCAGATAGCTGGGTTGAGCATCAGGACTACAGCTAAGCCTGTGGTTGAGCAGAGCAGGGAGCAGCACAATAACTGGCAGTGTTCACAGCCCTTTCTGTGTGCCATTCTGCAGCAATCACCTCACTCTAATATGTAGATTAATCCATTCTAATTTCCATTCTAAAATGCAGTTTAAGAAAATGTGTGGTAATTATTTATATTTTACACAATTTACTCATCTAGTGATGATGAAATAAAGTCCCATGCAAATACTACTATATTTGCAGAATGTTGTTTTCATTGTGATTTAAATGCAAAGCTACAATTTAGTAATAGGAACCTTTTGTATTATGCTTCTTGAGCACACTTTAAGAGCTTTCAAAACCACAACAGAAATTCTAATTGAATCATGATGATGTTGTTTTCAAGTAAGTAACTAAAAACTTTTTAACATAGACAAGATTATTTAAAAGCAGTGACTTTTCTGATTGTTTATCACTAAAATGCATAGAATACAAAAGATTATTTCATGGGATGGGAAACAATCATATTGGTATGATATATCTGTATAGAGCTATTCACATAGGTATCCTCAGTAATTTAAATAATAAAAAGCTTATGGTTTCACATCGAGCAAGAGGTTGAGACAAACTTCTTTGGATCTTTGTTACCTTTAAACAAGAAGAGCTTCTCAACTTTTGGTGATCTTAGAAGTTGCTCTCATAATTTCTCATCAGTAGGCAGGTAGTAATTCCTCCTGAGATCTTGCAGGAGCACAAACTCCCTCATGTATGGTAGGTGTGAGCTTCCACTGAATTTACTGTTCAAAGGAGGAGGAGTCATTTGTGAGCGAGGAAAGGGAAACCTTAGCTAGGAATTAACTTCCTTCAGGTAAGCATTGGAATTCAGAACTTTGTAGATGACCCTCTGCAACTATAAATCCCGAATCAGTTCCTTGAGGTTCCCAGCTGTTGCAGGACTCAGGAAGAGTTACTGACTCCGGAAAAAGCTGAGCTCTAATATTAGCAGGAGCTAAGAGCCAAACTCAGCCTCTTCCCAAGCTGAGATGTTGTGTTTACTTCTGAGAGAGGCAGTAGCTCTGAACCATGCTTCTCCTTGGCCTATAAAGCCAATAGCTGATGCAGTGGGTCTCATGGAATATCAGTGAGGCTTTTGCACTTTGCCCAAATAGAAGTGTTCTAGGGATGCACAGACTAGGAACGGCAGTAGAGTGCATAATCTGTTTTGATGTACTACTATTAGTACTGGAAACCCTTGAAAATTTTATTTCTTAGAATATTTCAAATTTTGAGTGCTTTTCACAGATGAAATGTCATCAAGACAGCCTCTGGTTCTGTCTGACTTCTTTAAGAAATTAAGCTTATGTCTTTTTGCTGGCTAGCAATTTGTTCTCTATAGGTTTGAACCTATTGGCTACTTTTAACCAAATGTATACATTATTCTCCTGTAAGTTTTATGAAGCAGGAATCAGTGCTTTTATTCTCATTTCTCACAATATTATTCTTGTGTATAGAGTTGTAGGTTGAAAAACAAAGGTCCTAGGAGCTAAAACCCTTTTTTTCCCTTCACCCCCCACCCCCGGTGGCGGGGGCTGCCCTGCCCTGTCACCGGGTTGTGGCGAGCGGAGGCTGCCCCTGCCCTGTTCCTGGGTTGCAGTGGCAGTGCAGGGGCCTGGCTGTGTCGGGGGTCCGCCCACCACAGCTCGGCGTTTTTTCCGGTGCAGTGGGTGGGGCTGCCCTGTCCCATCTCCAGTGGCAGTGCTGGCCGGTGCCAGCTCGGCACTGCACATATGCAGTGGGGTTTCCCGCGTGCGTGGAATACATGGGGCTATTGATGAACCTCAGGCAGCTGAGAAGCCGCTGCGGCGAGCAGCCGGGTTGGCACGGGTTGGGACGGCCCAGTGGGAGTGCCGGGACCCCCCGGGGTGCTGGGCGGGGCCATGGGGGACCCACATCTCCTGGCCCAGGGTTGACCATGTAGTTGAGCCGCCATTTTTAGCTCATAGCGGAACCTCCCACTAGGGGCGGTTCCTGGGCACTGACCATCCAATCAGAGGGACAGTTCATGCCCGGGGTACACCTGCGCCTGCGCGAAGATTGGTCCCCTATAAAAAGGCGAGAGGGGCAGCCATCTGTCTCTTTTTCCGGATTGAGCTGGTCGGGATAACATCTCTACTCGCCTCAGTGCCGAGTTTTGCAGCCGCGCAGGCCGATTGGCGACTCCAGCAACAGTGGCACGGATTGAGGACCACATTTTTCCATCAACAGTGGTATTCCTTCCCAGGGAAAAGGAGGGTGGGCAGTCGCGGTCTTTTAATTGTCCCAGTGCCTTTTCAGGAGCCCCCGGCAGAGACCTAGCGCTATCCTAGAGTTTTCCTATTCAGCTGCTGGACCCGGAAGAGCTTAATTTGCCTGTCTTTGTGCTTTATTGTCGGTTTTCTGTGTGTGCAAAATAAACCTTGTTATTTGTTTTCTTTTTTTGGGTGTGTGTTGCTTCTATCAGATCTCTCTTGTAAGTACCATGCCTCCTAGTGGTAATACCATGACAATAGTAATTAACTTCCAGAATTTTTCTCTGAAGTCTTTATTTTGTGGTTTCTTTATATGTATACATATATATATATATATATGTATATATACAGTTAGTCTAAAATCATCACACTTCTTGAACTAAAAATCATCTTTAAAAACATGAGATGATCGAATATGTGATGGTCACAGTTTTGATGCAATGGTATATGTCTGTGAATAATAGCTCTGATAGCATACTGATTGATGTAATAATATGAAATTATTGGTTGATATCAGTATAATTCAGAACAGAAAATAGCCTTTCATTGAGAAGGTATCTATAATATTTAGTTCTTTTTGACACTGAAGTGGTAAAATGTGCAACTCAGTAAAAATTGCCTATATTTCACAGAAATTACAAAATGGGAAAATGGGAAAAAACAATAGCAAAGGATTTGGAGGGGTGAAGGAAATGACCCTTCTCTTATTACTATTTTTTTTTAAACACAAAACACAATATGTTCTCTGCTCTACATCCAATAAAGAAAAAAGTAATTCTGTACAGGTGAGGGAAAAATAATCAAGAGGTTCCTTGAAGATTTAAAGAGGAAGCTTCTTTCAAAATGATAGTTGCATATTGAAGTTCTGTGTTGTCTTCAGATAAATGAAAGCAGTATCATCTTCAACTTATCTCTGTTTAGGCTGACAACAAGCAGCTGAGATGCAAATATTGAAGGGTACTAAATAACTTTTCAGCTGTGTGACAATATCCTCATTTGCCACCAAAACAGCCTTAAATCTTTAGATCAGTGAAGCAATTCACAGCCTTGATAGCAACTGGAATGCTTCATTGCTTCTGGATACTCAGATCTGTCAGTGTCTCTATTCTGTTAGAAAGAAATCTGTGCCTTTCCCACTCAGATTGAATCACAGAAAGTCCTGCATTTGAGTTCTCCATGCTCAGTTTTGATAAATTACTGTATTCACAGTTAAAACACTGATCTCAAAAATCTAAAATTGTTTCCAATGCAGAAAAGAAAGTAATAAAAGTTACTGGTATCACTGCACGTTAGTGATCCCCTGGTAAATATTGAATAGGATCCAAAGATAGACATCTTCAAACTTCTGCAAAGAATCATTTCTAGTTAGTTGGATGATGGTACTCCTCCAATGAAGCCATTACTTTTTGTAATGTCAGTGTTTCATTGGAATTATATTGGTGTAGGGGAAACAAATTTTTCTGGTAACTTATCTCCCAAGCCTGGAATTCATGCCATTGCTCATATTATAGTATAGATTTTGCGTACATACCTGAGAAAGGTCTTAAACAAAATATTCACACTTCATGTTGCTTGTGAAGTAGGAAAAAGGTCACTTATTTTTCGTGAGACGGACATCACTGTGACTTCAGTGGTTTCTAATATTTGATTTTATTATTCATTGGTGAGTTGCTGAAAATAAAACTGGCTATGCAACTTCAGCACAGAAAAACAGACACACTTTTTCCTGTTTCATTCATTATCCCTTAATAAGCTTAACAGTGAAGCGAGTCACTGCAGCTCCAGACCCTCTGAAAATACAATGCAAAATCCACTTTTATTCAGTGTTTTTCCTGAATACTATACAAGGTAGTCATTATGGATGGCTTATGTTTTTTGTTCATTAAAATTTAAATGGTTGTCCTACCTACCTCACCAATTGTAACAAAGAGAAACTTTTACCATTAAACACATAGTAAAATCCTTAGGATTTACTGTTTGTTCTTAAAATAAAATCTCCAGTGACAAATATGCTCTTGTTTTATTTCCCAAGTCCAATGTTTCAATACTCTTATTTATTTAATCCATATTATGTTTTCCTTAAAAATTCAAAGCTTTTTTTTCCTCTGGCTGAAAACAGTATTTTCATTTCATTACATATTCCTGTCATTTTTTTTTAAATCATTTTGAAGTGCAGTTACAATCATATACATTCCACATACCAGAGTACATGTTGTTGAGTGAGATAGCTAATGGTAGTCCTGTCTTTCATGTATCAATTTAGAGACATTTGAGACAGTTTTGTTATCAGTGCCTATTGTTCTACAGACTTGAGAAAATTTTAGATGATCTTCATTGAGAGTTTATCTGATGGTGAATCTCTGGTAAGGACTAGGCATAACCTAACAGCTACTGCAAATTGCATTAAGCCTTTACAGTTAACCACACAACAAATAAATCAATGGAGGAATTAGTACACTGAAGGGCTGCCTCAATAAAAATAAACTGTGTAGTCACAGAGATGGCCATTTGTCAAGCTAAGCTAGAAAAATACAGGCCTCAGACTAATGTTTTTGTCTTAGCAGTGAGATTTAAAATTCCTGTGGAATAGAAAAAGACTAATAGCATTCTTGACAAGGAAAGTTGAGGGAATGAGAACATCAATTGTAGGAGTGAGTGATAGAATTATTTAATTGACACTAACATAAAGATAGATTTAGATAAAAAGTATGATGGGTAAGTGATGGATTAATCCTTTCAGTATACAAGGAAGTTTTCTTTTGCATCTGACTACTGGAGATGAAGAGATCACTTTACTCTGTAATTTGACAGGAAGGTGCAAGTACTGTTGTGGAAAATCAGAATAAAAACTGCAGGTTCAAATATATTGCTGCAAATACTTTTTTTACAGGAACATGAAGAACAAAACTGTAGTCAAATGTAAGAGAATTAACACATGTTTATAGCACTCCCTGAATGCAAAATTCGACATCTCTTGATAAAGTTTCTGTGGTTTTGTTCATATAATACAAAGAAAACATTTTCTCTCAAAGAAACTTCGAGCTTCAAAAATTACTTTGTGGAATTTAAAGCTGAAAGCTAGAGAATTTCACCCAGAAGTCCACCTTTGATAAAGTAAAGGAAAACAACCTTTTACAAAAATTATATTGCTATTTTCCAGATCTATCTAATCTGAAATGTGAGACTCATGCAATGGCGGAATTTCCTTAAATCAAATAAAATCTGCAAAATTGAGCTTCCCGTTTATGTACATTAACATTTAAGAATTGCATAAAATAAACTTTATCCAAGCAGTTTTTATCAGACACCCAAGGATAAGGCTAGACTATCATAACTCTATTGCACCTGAAAAAAGAGGGTAGGAAGTAGAAATATAAGACACATTTTCTGCTGCTTGCTTGTATTATGAAAATTATGTTACATTGAAGTAAAAAAAAGTTTGCTTTTAAACTGGTAAATGATAAGTGTATTGCATTTTTCAATAGCTGTCTTGGCTCCATATTTAAGTTCATGTACACCTTGTGTGAAAGTTTGAGGAGAATCTTTAGCAGCCTCAGAAAAAGGAGCTGTAAGTATAATTTCTTCTGTGCAACATCTGTGCTGTTTTTCTTACTGAAAGACGAATTTGAGGAACTTGTAGTGAATAAGCTAATTTGTTGTAGAGAAAATATAATTTGGCAAGGGGAAAAAATGGGACTAATATTGCCCTGTAATTCAATTTTGCAAATCCCTATGCCAGCTGTAACCACAACCAAGATAAGCAAACTGGTGAAACTCCACTGGTCGTAAATTAACAGGCCAGGGCTAGTCTAATCACTGAAGAGAGATAAATCCCTAGACTTTCACATATAACCTTAAAAAAGTGCTATCTATCTCAGATATGAAGCAGCAAGGAAGCACAATAAAAGAGTTCTGGCAGCTACTTTAACTCTGATGCTAGAGCGCAGAGCATGAGTCAAAGGGATTTTCAGAGGCCACGAGTGGCCTGGACCACAGGAAGCTCCAGGGATCGCAATCAGAGCAGAGCTATGTGAGCTCCTCAATGTTTCCAAACGCAAAGCTCAAACGCCTCGAATCTTGTTCGCCAGCACCACACGCACACAATTTGTATTTAGCGCTGCTCTCGTACCTGTGGTTACTTTAAAATGATTTGTAAAGTGATCTGTATTCACTTTACACCTTCTTGTTCTTCTCCTCCACCCCCGATCCCTTGTGCAGCTGCAGAGAGCGACAGGCACAGGCCAGGCTGCCTAGGTCAGAGCAACTCTCGCTCCCCAGCTCAGAGCATCTTTCACTGCCCGGCATCTTTCGCTGCCCACCAGCCCGCCCAAAGCCGCGGTAA
Source organism: Neodrepanis coruscans (assembly GCA_013400695.1). Classification (NCBI taxonomy): domain Eukaryota; kingdom Metazoa; phylum Chordata; class Aves; order Passeriformes; family Philepittidae; genus Neodrepanis; species Neodrepanis coruscans. Next base: position 29,258 of record VYZS01071810.1, on the reverse strand, counting down.
TCAGAGGTAATTGTCCGCGCTGTCAGCTCCCGGCTGCCTGCGTCGTGCTTCCAAGTGCCCCTAATTGAATTGCTGTAATTTCTGTCCTTCTTAATGCAGTGGGTGGCGAGGGAGAAACGACCCAGGGGAGGCGAAGGAGAGGGGGGTGGGCAGCTTTCGTCTCCCCCCCGGTGCGCCGGTGCCGCAGCCCATAAAGAGCGGCGGGAGCGGAGGGCGGGCGCAGCTTTGCGCTCGCGTTGTGGCCATGCAGTGAGTGTCTGCTGTGGGACAAGCCAGGGAAAACACTGCGAGGGACAAACCACCGCGCCCCAGCTCAAGGTACTCCCCTGTCGGTCCTTCTTTCAGTGGGAATTCGGGTGCCGAGCCGGAGTAGCCACAGCCGCCCCGCTACAGGGGAGGAAGGTTGTTCCTCACGTCCCACCCGCGTTCAGGAGGCTCTCGGGCCCTGGGAAAGGCAAAGCATTTACCCTGGTGCGTTTTTTTCCAGATGCAGAGGTACACTAGTTTCCTGTTTCTGTCTTTAATCCTTGTTGCCACCCTCTCGGAAACATTTGGGCTTGTTTTCTCAGTAAGTATCCACGTAGCTGGCAAGTAACTATTAACCTCGCAGTACACTGTATTTAGATAAGCGATTACAAAAAGTGCAGCACCGGTTGGGGCTATATAACCAGGCTTTTTTTTTTAGCTAAGAATTTGGAGATTGTAAATATTTGTAACAAATACTATGACTAAAAGGGTGTCTGGTTTATAGATCAAAACCGAAAGGGTGTCTCATCTGACTCAGAAGAGATGGTTGTACATATGGACTTTTTAAATAAAGAGGCTGTAATATAAATCTAAGCAATTAAAAGAAAGCATTTGTTAAGATGGCTAGCAAGTGGTAAAATAAACCTGAAGAATAAAGGCAAAATTTCTGCTTCTAAAGTCTGATTTGCAGTTTCACTTACATGGCATGAAATCTTCATACCATATGGGTGTCAATAGGAAAACTATAGACTTAAATGGGGAGGGAGCAAGAGTTCCCCATTAATATTTGTTTTAGTGTGATTGGCTTTTTATTTTTACAATTTTTCTTGATTTTGAGCCTGCAGAAAACTCTGCTAAGAGAATGTTCTTTTGAATGCAAGCACTGTGAACCTCATGCAATAACACACTTGCGTTTTTTTTCTTTAAGGCAAAAGAAAAAAGGGGTTGGACTTTGAATAGTGCTGGTTACCTACTTGGGCCACGTAAGTGAGGCACTTTGTTGTTTTTTAACACCAAAAAGCAAAAGTTGTGGGTTTTCTCTTTTTCTTATAAATCAGTTATTGTACTGTGCTCTTCACTTCCTGAGTGAAGCAATTTTGTCTAAATCTTCAAGGCTGAAGAAACTCATTTGGAATGATATTTGTTACATGCCTATTATAGAATTGTCTCAGACAACATGTTTTCTAAAGCAGAGTTGTGACATGAGGCTTTACATCCAGAAACACATCTGCTCACTCTTCGTGCTTCTGAACTGTAATTTTCATATAATAAATTCTTCTCAACCGGAAGTGTTACAAAATCTTACATTTGTCACTTCTTTATGAATTTCAGATTTCACTTTTAAATCATTTTTTCAGCTTTCACTTTTAAATAATTTTGAAAACTGTTTCGCTACTTGGCCCTATTAAATTACATTTTTTTTAATTAAAGCACAAAAAATGAAAACAATAACTTGCAAATTCTGACTGTGAAAAATTAATATACGAAGTGTTCAAAATACAGGAACATTGCTTTACAAATGTAGAGAATAACAAATGCAGATTATGAGAAAAGTATTGCAGGGCTAAGCTGTCTCAAATATTTGTCTTCTTACCATTAATTCTGGTTAATGTAATAACATTCATTACCAATGTTTCTGTATTTTCAGTTTCAGTAATACATAGACAAACACTACAGATACTTATTATCACTTTCTCCAGTGTCTTTAGATAACCCTAAGGTTACCTGAAAAAAA